>LNAC01000024.1:454857-720902 GCA_002007465.1 Ailurus styani | reverse complement strand
AAATAAAATCTTTAAAAAAAAAAAAAAAAAAAAAAAAACAAACAAACAAAACTATTTACTGTGTGACTTAAAAAGAATTTGTTTCTTAGAGTGTGAGAGGCCGAGAAGTCCAAAATCAAGATGCTAGCTAATTCAGTCCCTGGTGAGGGCTCTCTTCATGGCTCACAGACCTTCATCTTCCTGGTGTGGAGAGGGGAGCTGGGGAGGGAGCTCTGATCTTGTCCTCTTCATAGAAGGACACTAATCTCATCATGAGGGCCCCACCCTCAGGCCCTCATGGAAACCTAATTATCACCCAAAGTTCCCACATCCACATACCATCAGTCTTAAACATATGAATTTCAGGGATACAAATATTGAGTCCATAACACTATGGCAGTTGAAGAAAGTAGAAACAGCTTTGCTGCTACCCAAGACTGGGAATATCAAAGCTCTCTCATTTTTCCCTCCTGCAGCTGCTCTCAGTCTCTCAGGTGGTTCTCTGAGAACTCCCCTCACTTAGGGAAGTATTATTCCTAAGGAGGGAAAAAACAAAGCTTCTAAGCCTCAGACTCAGGATTGTTGTCATTCTTACCCTTACTCTCCCGGGATGTCTTTATAGAGACTAGAAAGGAGCAGTTGAGGTGGTTAGGTTGAGCAAAGTAGATTCTGCTAACATTTAGGAAATCCAAGAGATGTCTGACCCAAAATGTTTATAGCTTCTTTTAGAATAAAAGATACTTGGAGCTTCTTTGTTCTTGCCTTTGGCTCTCGCCAGCCAATTCCTATAAAGTGTCACTCAACATTGAGTTATAAATGTATGAATCTGAATGAATATTCTAAAGTCATACATGGCTTTTGAATTGTGTATTAAATGGATAGCATGGTGTGTATGTGTGAGGTGTTAAAATCTCTTCACAGGAATCCTCTGTAGGAAGCTAAGGAATAGAAAGCATCTATCAGGGGCGCCTGGGTTGCTCAGTTGGTTAAGCATCTGCCTTAAGCTAAGGTCACCCTGGGCTCCCTGCTCAGTGGGGAGTGTGCTTCTCTCTCTCCCTCTCTCTCTGCCACACCCCAGCCTTTGTGTGCGCTTGCTCTCTCTCAAATAAATAAAATCTTAAAAACAAAACAAGCATCTATCAGGGAAGCATTTAGAACATTCCTGGGAGATCAAAGTAGATTTCTGACAGGCTTAAACTCTTCCAAAGAGAAAATACTACCATTTAGGGCATTTGCAAAAGCAATAGCTATGGTTTCACCTTAAGAAGCTTGCCTTTCCTTGGAAAGACATACATACAATTGGTCTACCCTGTTGAAGCATGTTACATAAGTTAAAATAGAGAAACCAAGGAAAAGTACGGAAGGGAAGAATAGTTCCAGCTGGCATGCTAGGGAAAGACTTGCAAGTTTGAGACTCCGAGTTTAAGTTGGACCAGGAAAAAGAGGAATAGAGGAAGAGAGAGTGGACCAGGTGACTCTAGTGGTTGGATTATAATTAAACAGGAGAAACCACTATATATCCAGGGGAAATGTATGAAGGCACATAGCAGGACCTTCTTTTTTACTCCAGGGCCAGTAAGGTAGGGTGGGGAAGGGTTGGGGAGATGGGATGATTGAGGATAAGATTAGCAAATAGCCTGGGTTAGTTTAACAGCATACTGATAGAGCAACTTCCCTGCTATGAGAGGGAATCAATCATTATGGCTTAAATGACTTGGTAATAAACACTTATTTTTATCAGCATCAGTACCAGTTATATAGTATATTTAAAAATTCCCTCCCACTACATATAATTCAGCTCTTAAGAGTGTTGCCATGAGGGCCGCCTCGGTGGCTCAGGTGGTTAAGCGACTGCCTTCTATTCAGGTCATCATCCTGGAGTCCCAGGATCAAGTCCCATATGGGGCTCCCTGCTCAGCGGGGAGTCTGCTTCTTCCTCTGACCTCTCCCCTCAAAAATTCTGATTTAACGTTTCTGACACAACTGTTTTCACTCGGAAGGCATAGCCTAAAGATACAGACAGGAATTTGCAAGTTAAAAATGTGAAGGAGAAGGAAAAGATGAAGAGGAAAAAGAATAAGAACAACAGTAACAATTGAAGATCTCATGCATTAATAGAAACCTTAAAGTTTCAGGTCATTTTTTTTTTTTTTTCAAGAGGGGTGAAAATGATATCCAGCTGTGGTGCAGACTTGTGGTGCAGACTTGTCGCTGGAGTTCATCTCTTTTCCCCCCGGAACCCTGGGAGAAGCTGACCAAACCTGAGGAAATTGAGCTGGGTTGTTAGAATTGCAAGGGGACCAGAGAAAATCAACATGCATAATAAAAGCATTTAATTGTAGGAGAGGTTGAAGAGGTTTTTTTTTTTTATTGAGACGAGAAGCACGAAAGAAAAGGGTAACTATGATAAAATAGATCCTCTAAGAGCCGATGCTAAGACAGGATTAAACATGCAAACATTTTATTAGCTGAAGCAGCAGCTGGAGAAATCATGATGGGAGCCCGAGAAGGCCTGGAAGGCGTTTAGACCACAGTGCAAGTCTGATCCTGAGAGGAGAGGGAAGGAAGATTGAGTGGGAGCATTGTTGCCTCCCAGGCAGTCTGAAGAATGTTTGGCAAGCTTGTCAAGTTGTGCTCAAGCAAGAGTCCAGGGTGAGAGG
This sequence comes from Ailurus styani, assembly GCA_002007465.1. Taxonomy (NCBI): domain Eukaryota; kingdom Metazoa; phylum Chordata; class Mammalia; order Carnivora; family Ailuridae; genus Ailurus; species Ailurus styani. The sequence continues at coordinate 718,263 of LNAC01000024.1, read as the reverse complement.
TCCCCTGACCCCTCGGCGCCGTAGCATCCAACCTGCCGCAGTCTTCCCTGGGCCGGTATCATTTGATTGTTTGGTGCTTCCTCCATAGTGGATATTTGCTGATGGACATTAACATGAGTCATAAAAATCTTCACATTTTATGCTCACTCACATATATCAATTCACATGTCCCTACCCCAGGCATCTTTGTCTCGGGTCTTTTACTTCTTTTCCTTTTGTGACCTCACCAAAGGGTCAGGCCCTTGGCCGCTGCCCAAGAATCTCTCTCCTCTCACCTTGGGCCATTTGTCCTTACACAGGCCCACTCAGTAGTCACTTCCTCAGTTCCCAAACATAAATAGAGTAAAACTGGACTTTGGCAATCACTCCACCTGTCTCTCTAAGCCCTAGTTATTACAGTGAGCCATGATGGCTCGGGGATCAAGGTTAATCTGTGTCCATTCGTCCTCAAAATGTAGTCATGGATTTCAGATCACAGGAGTTGGTCAGTTTGGGTCCGCATTGTTGGGGGTCTGTGACTTCCATTTTTATAGCCGCCTCAACGGACAAAGGCAGAGGTAAAGGATCTGTAAGACTGGGCCCTGTTCTGATGTCTGTACTTAAGAGAAATCAAAACAAGAAGGCGTGATTTTTATTTTGAGGGAATTCATGGTTAGGCATGATTTCGTTCTCAGTGATTCCATGTTAGAACAGACTTTCACTGAAGACTTTGGGATCATTAAACCTGAACATTTCTATTTATTGGATGTTAATTTAACCAAATACGGTGTTAAGTAGGAGGGCAGGGGGTCATGTGACATTGAACTTGTATCAAAGGTGCCTTTCCGTAAGTATATACGTGTCCTTATTTAGGGAGAATTCAACAGGTTTCTCTTTATCTTCAGAAGTAATTCTCTGATTCTTTAGTAGTCAAAAGGATATTAAGCAAATTGGGATTCTCGTATAAGGCTGTTAAATGTATGGTGCTTGCCAGTGTTACAATGGTATAATATTTACTTGTTGCTGAAGTGTATATTGAGCTTTTTGTTCGATACAATAGATGTTTCAGTAAACCTAGTTTGAGAAATGTCAAGATAGAAAATTATCATCCTGGAGTGGCTTAGAAATGCATATGTCTAAAGACAAGGTGTGAGCAGCACCATGCTTCTCTCTTTGATTATACGAGCTGGCTTTAAAGTACTTTTTAATGCGTGTCTGGAAGATAAATTTTATTATTGAAACTCAGTGAGCACATCTTAGTCTCAAAACCTATACCTTTGTCAAATGTCTTTTTTAAAATGACATCTGACAATGGCCTCTAATTGCTTTTTTTTTTTTCTTCTAAAGTGATCAGCAGTTTGAATAGCTCAGAAGGCTTTGTATGTTACTAGGAACATACTGTGTTCTAGCTCCTAGTATTTGTGTCAAGTCTCACGAAGTTATTTCTTTTCGTAAAAAATTTAGGAACTACATGTAGTTGTTTAATTATTGAATATCTGAATTAGCAACTGAATCCTCAGCCATGACCAGTTTAAACTCTGGGAACTGGGAGATGGTTGCAAGAGGGGTTTGGACGGGGAAGCAATTTCTGTGCTCTTTGAGATTTGTCTTTTAAACTGTAGGGAATAAACAACATGTGATATCACTTTAATAGAAAGAAGAAGTACCGTAAGAATCTTACCCTGCAGAAATATTTCATTGCTTCAAGATTCCTTAGAATTATGGTGTCTCCAAAGTGATTTATTACTAGATGTACTGAACCACGTAAGTCAATGTTATCTTGAAGTTCAAACACATCAGATAAGAGGAACCACAAAATGACATCAAAGCAGTTGTAAAGAACAACTCAGGAGAATAAGAAAAGGAGTCCTTATATTTTATCCATGTTTATACGTGACACTGTGCCTGTCCATTCTAATTATAATCACTGCAATATACAAAAGTTGATTAATCATAAAGTAAAATTGATGTCAAGGGAAATCTCTTACTCAGTGATTACATGATTCCAGTTATTTTAACATGACAGCATCCTTGCAGCTCTGAGGGTAAGGAACACTTTGGCATACAGATCTGAGAATGAACAACTTTTTGTATATATAAAACTCTGAAAAAGCTATTCGGAGACTGCATAGTATGCTGAGTGGTTTTAAAATATTTCATCAAGAATCTTTGAAGGATTTAGTATTTTGGAAGAAAATAAAATGCTGTTTCTCATTAAAAGGAAAGTTGACAGAATAACACTCAAAATATAAACAAATTGAGTTCTGATTTATCTGAACTGATTTAAAAAAAAAGAATTTCAGACACAAGGACATTTCTTGTACATCTCTCAGAGTAAGATATTGAAGATTTTTTTTTTCTTTTTCAAATCTAGGTTCTGTCAGAGAAGTTAGTGAAATTTTCTGACTGCATAACTGTTACTTTTTCATAGGCTTGGGCTGTCATTGGTTGACACTGAACAAAATAGATGCCAAAAGAGGTATTGATGAAGAAGCTGTTTTCAAAAGCTTTAATCTTTAGTATTTCTTATAATCATTTACACATTCCTTACGATCAACAAAGTCCTCGAATAGCCTATAAGGTCTGATGTTCTTTTCCTTCATCTTCACAGTTGACCTCCAAATATTTTCCAATGCAAATATCAGAGGTCATAGAGGAGCACGTGTGTCTTAGGCTTTTAAAAGTATATTAACTCCTTCTCCCTGTAGGAAGTTGAGGTCCTTAGTAAACTTTAAAAGTCTTGTTTCTTTTTAAATATATAAAATTTTATTCAGAAATAATTTCAAACTTAGACTAGCTCAAAGAACACCTGTATACCTCTTATCCAAATTTATCTATTTTTACCATTTGCTTTATAATGTGTTCTTTCTCCATGTATACACATAATTGATGTATATTTCTATTTACGGACTTTATATTAAATTATATTTCTATATATAATTTATGTATATGTAATTTAATTATTTCTTTTCTTTCTGTTACAACAAGATGTTTGATGCTTGTACTTAGCCTGTCTCAGTGCTAAAAAATAGCCTCTCTGAGAAGCCTTGGTTCCTTTTAGTGGAAAATGACTTTAGAGACCAAGACATGAGTATGAGGTGTACTCATCTCTACTGGAGTTCCATTGCTTCTTGTACCTTTCAGCAGACAGAACTAGGAACTATGTACATGTGTATAAACACACACATAACTTGTGTGCATTCACATAGGTACTACATCCCGACTCTACCTATAACCTCATATTGGCTTTGCCCTTAGCTAGACTGTATGCAGTACTCAAGAATGAAAGTATGAAATAGTGATGGAAGTCAGCATTTGTTGCTTTGTCAACATTTTCAGTCATCTTTGATTGGATGAATCGCATCCTTCAATGAACTATTGTATTTCTCTTTGATTTCTGCAAGATCCTTATTTTTACTGTCTTTTCTACTTGACTATTTCGTCTCCAGTAATTACAGCTTTCTTAATATATCTGATTCTGTTTCAGAAGCAATGCATCTTTGAGGCTGCCACTCCAGGTTTTATACACTTTCAGGTTCCTTTCCTGTGGTCAGTTCTGTGAACTACCATTTTGACATATGTTCAGTATATTATCACTTATTGTTGAGCATTTTCTTTCTGAATGATTTTATCTTATGCTTCATCTCAGTCTTTTTCTCTCCTCTGTTTTTACTCATAGAGAATTAGTAATCTTCCTCTGTTCTCTGCACCCACAGGCTTGCCTCATAGAGCTGGTAGTGCAATGCCATTGAAGTTTTTTTTTTTTTTTCCCTCTGCTAACAGGTGATTGTTTTTTTTTTTCCCCAAAGATTTTGATTTACCCATTTGACAGAGAGAGAGATCACAAGTAGGCAGAGAGGCTGGCAGAGAGAGAGGAGGAAGCAGGCTCCCTGCCAAGCAGAGAGCCGGATGCGGGACTCGATCCCAGGACCCTGAGACCATGACCTGAGCCGAAGGCAGAGGCTTTAACCCACTGAGCCACCAAGGCGCCCTACAGGTGATTCTAAAGTAGCATTTCCCTATCTCCCAATAATGCTTAAAGTATTGGTTCTATGTGGTTTATTTGCTCTCCCTGTTGAGTTTATGGAGTGCTGAACAATTAAAATAGTTCTATGTCTTTTGGAAAACCTTAAAAATATGGACATTGAATAAAATGTTTTCACAGAAATGACCATTTTGGTTTAAATATTTAGTTATTAGAGGGAAATGTGAGCTAGATGCTAATGCTTTCAGTTAATTTGGAAGACGTGACCAGGAGGTCAGCATGTGAAAGGGACCAGGTGGGAGAGCTGGGTAGTATGGCCAAATGGCTGTGGGCTGAGGAGTGTAGATTCATACAGGAGAGCAGGAGTGTAATGAACTGGAAAAGCACTGAGGAGCAAGGTTTTTGATCATCTCCCAAACCAGAGGTTTTGGAAAATCAGCATCATTTAGCATAATAGAGCTTCTGGGGAAATAGTATCCTCAGGCAAGAGCTGGGGGAGGGAATATTCTGTGAATCGTTAGTTTCCAGAAAAGAGAAAATCGGTGAGTAGTGGCACATGCAGATTGGAGAGGAGGAGTGAGGCAGCGTTGGAGTTGGCAGCTGGATGATGCGGAGGATGGCTAAGCCTGGCTGGGGTGGCTGGTATCACAGGATGAGCCATTCCTGAATTTTAAACAGAAGTCACATACAGAGTAGCTTCCATGCAGGCACGGGGTAGGTCTCCAGTTTGAGTTTGAAGTCCAGAGTATGGTCCAGACAAAGGGCGCGAAGAAAAGTAACTCTTATCTGGAGGCACCAAGGCAGACATAGGTGGAAGTCCCTGGTTGAATATGTAGAGGAGAAAAAAATCCTTTTTTTGGGGGGGAAGTTTTCTTCTTCTTCTTCTTCTTTTTTTTTTTTTTTTTAGATTTTTGTTTATTTGACACAGAGAGAGGTCACAAGTAGGCAGAGAGAGAGGAGGAAGCAGGCTCCCTGCTGAGCAGAGAGCCAGATGCGGGCCTGGGTCCCAGGACTCCGAGATCATGACCTGAGCTGAAGGCAGAGGCTTTAACCCACTGAGCCACCCAGGCGCCCAAAAATCCTTTTTTTCTTCTGTCCTTCTAGATTCTCTGCTGGATTTCTATAACAAAAGACAGATTAACAAGAAAAAAGAAAACAGAAATTTATTAATATGTATGTCTCACAGATACATGGGAGAAACTCAGGCTTGAGTAACTCAAAGGTATATTTAGAACTTAGGCACATGTATCTTAAGCTAAGGACAGGGAGGCAAGGTATAGAAAGCAGCCAGGAAAAATATAGCAAACAAGGGTAAGGTTTGTTATGCAGATTTGAGTGGTGTCTTCTGTGATTAAGAGTCCTCCTTCTCTTCCTGGTGCAGAGAGAGATTCCTTTACAAGATGTAAATTTCCCTTAGACACTGGGACACTCTGTTCTGTCTTCAGAGCTTCTCCTGTGTCTTGCTATTTCTCAAATAATCAGCTCAAAATTATCTGTATGCCAAAGAGGCATATTTTGGGGTGGCATATTCTGGTCTCCTACAAGGCAAAATCCTGGCGTGTGGGCCTGTAAACCTACGCAGGTGAGACCCACAGGGAGTTGGAGACTACGTGCAATCTACTGGGAGCTCTGGTCTGATTTTCCCAGCAGTCCGCAGACAGTACACGCCAGTTCTCTCCTTCTAGCCTCCAGTGCGGCAAAGTTTCTAATGTCATTGTCACCCCACCTTCCTATGCTTGGGTTATAGCGCGATACCCGGATAAATGTCTTTCCTTTACAACTCAGTGAAATCTTACCATCTGTGATCTTAGCGCTTTCTTCAATTTAGGGAAATGGTTGTTTCTTATGATACAGTTAGTGCCTCTCCACCTAGTTCAACGTAAAACTCTTTTTCCTCATCATCCTTGTCTCTCTGTCCTTTGCCTCTACTCTGAGATATTTTTCTTCTATTTTACCTTCCAGGCCACTCATTCAGGTTTCAACACTGTCCTCTCCAGTTTGGGTTCATCCACTGAATTGCTAAACTGTGAACAGTTATGTTCAACGAGATTAGTGTGCTGAGCTTTAATTTTGCTATGTTATTATTACTTCAAATGTGAATTTTCAGTTTTTCCTTACGCATGTTCTACACACTCTGATCATCTCAGGTGCTGAGAGGGTGGTTTGTTCTCTATTTTTTTTTTTTTTTTTAAGCTCTCTAGGGCTCAAGCCTCATAGTCGGAGGGTATGGTTGCAGTGTGCCAGTGGTAGAATCCCATCTGGCTGCTTCTCCCCGGGGACCTGGCCTCACATGTGGAGGCAGGCATGCAGCCTGCGTGCAGCTGTGACACCTGGAGGAAGCCTTCCTGTTCTGGTTTCCTCCAGCTTTCAGAGTCACGGAAGACGTGGTCCAGTTGCTAGTCCCTCCAGACATGTGGGGCTCCAGGGACCAGTCAAAAGTACAGAGGGTCAGTGCCAAAGGGTATTGTTTCCCTGCCCTAAAGAGGTGCTCTCTACAAACCTTTGAGTGCCAGGGTCTTCCCAGGATGTGCTCTTCCCTGGCTAGTGCTCTGGAGGCTCCTGGGTAATGCCTCCCGGAACTGGCCTCGCCCATGGTAACGAAAGACCTGTAGTGAGATTCCCTTAGAGTCTGGTCGCTCAACCCAGTTCAATCTGAATTTCAGATAAGCCATACTTTTTTTTTTTTTGTCTAAGTATGTCCCCAGTATTGCCTGGAGCACACAGTAAAAAAGCACTCATTGTTGCGACACCTGGGTGGAACAGTGGGTTGAGTATCTGTCTCTTGGTTTTGGCTCATGTCACGATCCCAGGCAGGGTCCTGAGATCAGCCCTGCCTCGGATTCTATGCTCAGCGCAGAGTCGGCTTGAGACTCTCCCTACCCCCCTCCTGCACACGCTCTCTTTCTCGCTAAAATAAATAAATCTTTAAAAAAAGAGTATACGTTGTTTGTCTGAAATTCAAAGTTAACGTATTTCTCCTTGCTCAGTCTGGTCACTACCATAGAGCTCGAGGACGTTTTGCACACAGCTCTCTGTGGGGTCACACCGATTGTTGATGCAGGAGTTTGATAGTCTGATACTGGGAGATGGAGGAAAGCGGGTTCAGTTCTTGTCAGGTCCCCACATCTCTCTCTCTCTTTTTTAATTTGCAGTCTCCTACTTCCCTTTTCACTTTGCACACTCCATATATTTTCCAAAATAAACAAGACCTTTTGAACGGACCCAAAATGTAACAACTATCTTAAAACCTTTCTCCTTGAGAATCATGTGCCTGTGGGTACAAATATTTTAAACACATTTTGTTTTCCTTTCCACATCAGTGGTTTTATTTATATTATGTTAGTTTATAAAGCATAATATAGCTATTAGCTGTTTTTAAGAAACACATTTAAAATGAATAATTAAAACAATTAAAGGGATACCAGGCAAAGAGAAACAAAATGCTAAAAAAAGGAAAAAGAAAAAAGTAGGAGTGAAAAATCAGTATCAAGTTATTGGGAATTTAAGTTTAAAGTTACTAAACAGGATAAACAAATGCATAGTGTAGTAATAAAAGTGCAGTTTATAAAGAAAATATATTAACTATCAACGTGCAGCTCACAAACATATTAACTAAAAATCACAAGGACGTAAAAAGTGGGGTGCTCATGTGGCTCAGAAGGTTAAGCATCTGCCTTTGGCTCAGGTCATGATGCCAGGGTCCTGGGATGGAGCTCCATGTTGGCTCCCCTGCTCAGTGGGGAGCCTGCTTCTCCCTCTCCTGTTCCCCCTGCTTGTGTTCACTCTTGTGCTGTCTGTCAAAATAAATAAATAAAATCTTTAAAAACTGTAAAAATTGACTAGAAATATAATTGCAATGGAACACTTCCCCATCCTCACAATTAGGCAATTGAGTGACCATAAGAATAGCAGAGGATACTAGAAAGAGGAAATTGATTAAAAACCAAAACAAAACAATGTAACATCTATTGATGGGGGGACCATAGAGTAAGGAGTGTCACAAGGAGTGTTACTGATGGAAAATAAAGCATTGTAAGAATTTGAAAAAAAACAATTGGGCAGACTCTATTAAAATTGATTTTCAGAAATCTTTTCAGGGGCGCCTAGGTGGCTCAGGTCATGATCTTGGGGTCCTGGGATCAAGCCCCTGCATTGGGCTCCCTGCTCAGTGGGGAGCCTGCTTCTCTCTCTCCTTCTGCCGCTCCCACTGCTTGTGTTCTGCTCTCTCTCTGTGTCAAATAAATAAATAAAATCTTAAAAAAAAATCTTTTGACACACCACGCTCATTCATGGAAATCTTTTCTATCAAAGGGAAATCATTGGTATTTGAGGTCAGGCGGACAGGAATGTTCAGTACTGTTGACAATGACCAAAAAAAAGAGATGGAAATCAAACGAATGCCTCTCAGTAGGAAAATGGCTGACTTCTGCTCTCACCAAGTTGAACTGGAGGGAGTTAGAGGAGTTTCCAGCTAAGAAAAATTCAAAATGCAGAAAAATATGTATGATGTGATATTTTAATTTATATTATATATCATTTAATGTATACTTTCATATAGGGTTGAATGAATAAATAAAACATGGGTCAAAAATATGTATATTAACAGTTTCCCTTTACACTGATTTGTAAGAGGGGCGGTTGAAGAAAGCACTAAGTCCACAGATGTAAAGATTTCACCAAACTGTAAATGAAGAACACATATCTAGTTATCATGCTATAATCCATGCAAAGGTGAGACGAAAATGAAAGGGGAAAGCCATGCAATAAAGAGAAAAAAAAAATACTACCCCCAAATAAAAACATGTATGTAATGATCACACATATGAACTTATATAAAACTATTTATTGCCTTACATGTAAGTAGACTAGTTAAAAAATATCACTGGATATCCGCCCCATTATGTGGACATTACAAAATATCTATTCCAGATTTGGTCTCAGAAGCTATCTTGTCTTTCCTCCTCTTTTTCCTTTTTCTTTCTTTCTTTCTTTTTTTTTTTTTTAATATTTTATTTATTTGAGAGAGACACAGCGAGAGAGGAACACCAACAGGGGGAGTGGGAGACAGAGAAGCAGGCTCTCCATTGAGCAGAGAGCCTGATGCAGGGCTCGATTCCAGGACCCTGGGATCATGACTTGAGCCTAAGGCAGACACTTAACAACTGAGCCATCCAGGTGCCCCTCTCCTTCTCTTTTTTCTGACCCCATTTTTGTTTATTATAAAAGTTTATTATGACCCAATAATTCTGAGTTAGAAAGTAGGCATCTCCTTCCTAGCTGGGGTTTTCACATTTGTGTTCTAGTTGGTATGTTTCCCTCCTTTCCCCTCTCTCCTTCCTAAGCTCCTCACCCTCCCACCCCTACACAGTCTGTGTCAGGTATTGTAGAGGTTTAAAGAATTGTGTTACTCAGTCCCACTTTTGAGGGAGCTCACAGTACAGCTGGAGAGACAAGGCACGTGCACATCAAATACTGCAACTTTAGAATAAACCAATGCAAACGCCAGCATTAGCCAGGACATAGTTAAGAAACACATGCAGTTTAAATAATGGGCCACGTACCAGAGTTCATAGGAAAGAGATTTTACTATGGGTTGCAGTAATCAGGAGAGAATTCAGTGAGGCTATTAGGACAAGGACTTGGCTCCTGAGACCTGTGGTTAGACATTAGATGGGTGGAAGGCACTCGACATAAGCAAAATCAAACAATGCCTAGGACGGAGTGAAGGAACACCACAAAGAAAAACACAGCAGCCCATCATATGATAGAAGAATCAGAGCATTAAGTTTTAATGAGAATGTCTTTCCCTGAAAGGATGACTTTTTGCTAAACAAACCTACATCCAGGTGCTTAATGCACTGAGGTGGGAGAAGAGGTCTACTCAATTCCTTGAGCAGAAAATAGTGAACACTTCGTGGAAGATCGGTATATTCCAGGTTAACCACTCCAGGACTTCTGTGGGGTTGGTACAATATTATCTGTTATTTAGGGTGGAGGAAACTGAGTCACACGCAGGCTAGTACTTGCTCCGTGTCCCGTTGCTCAAGAAGGGGAGAACTGAAATTGGATCCTGGGCTCAGAACCACTATGCTGACTGCTGCTTTAACAGTGACCACATTTAACAGTGACCAGGGCAGTGGTAGTGAGACAATTAGACTAGCCTGGAAACAGCTTCAGTATGAGAGTGTGCCTTTAATCATAGTTACAAAAATAAGGTTCCAGCCACACAAACCACTGCCTACTGCATCAGGAAAAACTCCTTTAGGACCAATGGTAATTAGTAGAAGGAATCTTTAAATGCCTTCACTAAGCAGTGTGGTGGGAATATTGCAGGGTATACATGGCATATTTTAATACTTGCTGTAGAATTTAGACAACTGTCAGCCCATGGGGAGCTTATATTTAAACTAATTTAAAATAAATGAGTAATTAACATTTCATGAACTAATGAATCAGACATTTTGCTAAATGAAAGACAGATCATGTCTGTAGCTCAGCCCTCAATCTCAGCTACAAATCCTATAACTCAATTAAAAATAAGCTTTTTGGCCTGTGCTTGAAAACCACCCATTGCGTTTTCCTCTGGAATTATCTAGGTTCCCATCATCCACCACTCACCTAATATACTCTTACTATAGTAATGCATTTTGGTTTTTTAAATTTTTTCAGTGAATGAAATATGTTGAGTGATCTTTTCAAGATAGTTTGAAATGCAATCCCTATTAAATCCATTGTTTGAAAGGGAACAGGTAGGAAAGTGGGTGGAGTCTTTCAATTTCATTCTTTTAAGGTGGTTTTGCTGCTAAAATATGTGTAACTTTTACTGAGAGCTTTCTATATTTTAGGCCTGTTGAGGAGCAAGAAATCCTGTCTTCTCAAAGGTCCTTCTAGTTGGACTAAGAATCACATTGACATGAGACAGATTAACAGGAGAAAATCAAATTTAATAGGTGTACATATGGGGAATCCACACAGACATGGAAATTTCAAAGACAAGCAAAAGGGGGGTCTATATGGCCGTTCTGAACTAAGGAGAAGGGGCAGGGGTCTGGGATTTTAGAAGAAAAGAATGTACTTCACAGGGAGATAAGAAGAGCGTGTTTGGTAATCAGCTACTTGCCCTATCATACAGATGGGTCACTCAGATAAAATTTATCTCTGCTAATAATCAATCTGGGAAAGACCCCCAATTTAGATTCTTCATTGCAGTTAAGGGGAGGGGTAAAAGTTTCTAAGGATCTCAAGTATCTTCAGTTCAAAATCATCCAGATGCCACAGTGGCACACTGGGGGTAGGGGGAGGGCTGTGCCAAAATCATCAGGCCTTAGGCTGACTTCTTTAGATGCAATATCCAAATAATTAGGAGGTAGTATTATTGTCATCCCTAATGTAAATGTACCCACTTATGAATTCAACATTTATTTACTATTATGTTCAGACATTGTGAGCCATCCCTTTGAAATCTAATCATCAAGAAAGATAAATCATCCTCTTTCCCCCAATCTCTGTGGCAAGGTAGGAGCCTAACTTCCAAGGGTGCTAATTAGCAAAACAGAGGGCCTGATGACCTTAACCAACATCCCTCCTCTCTGAATGTCTTACAGCACTTTTCCATGAGCTCACCCTCTTTTAGGCTGAGTTTCCTGGCTACTATCAGGCAGCAACAGTGAATGGTTGAGGGATGAAACCCAGAGTCTCCTGGTTTATTTTTCACTGTAAAAGGCAAGTCATCAGCAGAAAGGAAAATAATTCATCTGTCATTGTGTGGGAAAAGGAACAGTAGGACACATCATGAGTAGGCTGGGCGAGGAGGACCTGGAACAGAGTTGTGGTTAATAGAAAAGAGAAATTTTCAGACAAAATTCCTGGGGTTGGTTTGTGCAAGTGTGCATATGTATATGAAGAGATGGAGAAAATTATTCTAAGTTTTGCCATGAATTATCAAGGGATCAGGCTCCTGGTGTTCTTGTAAATCCAATAAACTCTTAAGCTATTTTTCAATTACTTTTGTTTGTTGGATGTTGCTTATTTCAGTGGCACACTACTTAGGGGCAGAATCCCAAGGCTCCTGACTGCTTGAAGGCTTCATCAGGAACTGAAAAATGGTTAGCTATGTGACAAAAGTATAGTGAGGAGGAGAACGGTATGGAGGGAAGGTTGGTGGAGTATGAAGGGTTGGGTAAGGAGCAAGCCTGAAGCAGCATGAGTAGAATTAAAATCTAGGTTTGTGTAATACTGTTATAAATTCAAGGGTTCCCTTCTTGAGGTACATTAAATTGAATATCTTTATGATCATTACCTTAAATTCTTTATCAAGGCATGTTAATTGTATCTGTTTCGCTTAGGTCTCTTGCTGCGATTTCATCCTGTTCTTTTATTTGGGATATATTCCTCTGTCTCCTCATTTTGTCTAACTCTCTGTGTCTGATTCTGTGTGTTAGGAAAATCAGCTATGGCTCTTGCTCTTGACGATAATGGCTTTACAAAGGAGAGACCCTGCAGTGCCCTGCAGTCCTGTGTCCCCTGTTTCCCAGGACCTGGTGCTCAGGAAGTGTCTCCCGTGTGTGATGCTGATGCCCTGCTGTTGAATCCTGGCCTCTTCTTCCTTCAGTCTGATTGTCTGCAGAAGCTCTCTATGCTCGTTGCGGGCAACGTTTGGTCCCTGGCCCAGTGAAATGCATTTTAACAAGATGTGTGCTGGTGTGCTTGTGAAATGAGACCTACCCCCAGCCACTATGGGAACCAAGACCTCAAAAAAGGCAAGGGTCAGGAGATGCCCTGTTAGTGAAGTTTACACTGTCTTTTTTTTTTTTTGGAGGGGAGTGAGGGGGGCCCTGCAGCACCAGAACTAAGGTGGTGGTGATGGCTGTGACTGGAAAGGGCAGATCTGCTGAAAGCTGGGGCTTGGTGCAAGCAAGTTAGATAGTGAGTATCTGTGCTGTGCTGGTGCTCACAGGTGGCCTGTGTGTTTCGGATGGGGGAGGAAAATGGTACCTACCAGTTCCTTTGTTCCTGGAGGGACCTCCTTGTGATCCCTGCCTCTCCAGGACACTCTGAAATGAGTAAATTACTCGCCCTCCTGTGTGCCCCAGGTGTTTTTCAGATTGCTGCTTCCACGCTGTATTTCCACAGGCTATTTGTTGTGCCATCTCTTTAAGGGTAGGGATGCTGGCTCTTAATGCACTCTGGGCTTTCCCAGAGCTGAGCCCACTGATTTTTAAAATTCTAGGCTTTAAGTCCTGCTGATTCTAAGCACTCAGGAAATTCGACCCCTCTTGCTTTCAAAGCCAAATGTTACAGGGATTCACCTTCCTTGTGTGGCCTCCCCTGTGTAACAGTCTGTTTATTGCCCTTCTCTCTACCACTGGCTCCCTCCCCAAGTGGAAGACCATGGTCCGTTTCACTCCTAAACCACATCTTCACCCTTCCTGTCTTCTGTGATGTGGCCTCTTGTCTACCTTTAGTTGTGGAGTTTGTTCAGCCGGGATCATTTGATCAAATGATTTAGGATCATTTTCTGAGTTACTTACCCTGATGTGTTACCTAGTTGTATTCTCTTATTAGAGTCTTCCTAGTCCACCATCTTCCCAGCCTCCCTTAGGTGCACTTAATAGAACACAACTCAAGGAAATGTTGAAAACAAAGAACTTTTTGCTACTTGTGACAAGTAAGGGTATAATGGGGGCCCAAGGGTGTAAGAACACCAGGATCCTGGGGTCCCAAACAGAGGAGGTAGCCACTTGCTGCTGAAGAATCCAAAGGCAGAGAGAGAGAGAAGTGGTGGTGTAACAGGAAAGAAATTTACTTTTGATGAGGCGAACACTGGGAAGACTGTGGACTAGTGTCCCAAAGTCTGTTTCCAAAGTGCTAACAATACTTCTAGGTTTATATAGGAAAATGTGGGACAAAGGTGGGTGTGTATAAGCAGCTGGGCAGTAAAGATCAGGTTGATCATTGCCTTGGGGTCAGTCATGTGGGGTCTTGCTGGCTCAGGACAGTTTGTTATTTTGTGAGTATGTTATCATGTGGGCTAGTTTTTGTTCCCATCGCAGGATGTTTGTGCACAGGGTCTTTCACCTGATTTAAAAGATAAACTGGAAAGAACTTAATTAAAAAGTACAGAGTAACATCAAAATAGAGGTAGTTAAAATCCTCTTTCAAGGAGACAGAGAGATAGTTCTCAAAGCACTGTCTCCCTCTGAGGAGTATTAGAGGTATTTTATTCTGGGTATTAGGGGTCAGGGAGCTTGCATATACATTAAGGAACTTGCATATACATTAAGGAACTATGTGTGTTCTATTACTGAGGCATTTTGGTTCAACTGTGCATGTCCAGCATATCAACAGCTAGTGTATACACCAGATGTTCAAAAAATGGCAGAAAATTCCACCCATGGGAGGAGATCTTAGTGTTACAATGAGCTAAAGACAATTTCAAGACATCTCTGGGGCTTCTGTGCGTGTCTTCAGCTCCATTCTGGTTCAGACTTGCTCATGTAAGGGGCTATCAGGTGAAATGCCTAGTTGGGCAGCTCCTGGCTGGAACTGCTGATTCTGTAAAACAAAAACATATTTCTTCCCTGCTTTTGTCCTTTCTCCTACCTCCCTTCTGCTGATAGCTTTCAGCCCTCTGATCTGAAATAATTACCCTTTGCATCCTAACAAAATCAACACACATGCTTCAGTGACAGCACATTGAGTAAATGAGAGAAAACCATTCTGTTCTTTTAGGCTGACGGCATCTCAGTTCTCGACCAGCATAACCCAAGAACAGTGAGAGTAGGCCATGGAGTTTAGGATGAAGACAGTGTTAGCAGCCACTCAGTGAATTCATTTTGAATAAAAAGAAGAAGAAAGTGAACAAAGATCTGTTGATTCACGTGTCTCCCTCTTGTTATATTGGGCACCTCGAGGGAAGAGTCCTGTTTTATTCTCCATTGTATTTTTTCCAATGCCTCAGAAGATGCCTGGTCTTTGGAAGGCGCTCAGTATTTGTATGAATGAATGAGGAAGTGAGTAAGATACTAGTAACTCTGCTCTTCACTCAAAATAATGTTTTATTTTTCCCTTGCAAATTAATTAATCTTACAAAGGAAATAAAGCTATATATTAACTTAAAAAATAAAGAATTCTCCCATATGGCAACTTGTAACCTAAATCATAAATAGTAAATAAGAGTAAAACATTCTGAAGGGGGACAGAATTTTTCTCCCAAAATATATCTCTTTGGCAGAAGGATTATTGTAGGCTGATTATTTTCAAGAAACAGCAGACATAGGAAAAGCTCTGTAAACTGGGTAGAATTACCCTTTTGAAAGAGACATTGAAATTTATAAGGAAAATATCCATTTCTAAGGGTGTCTGCTCTATAGCCAGAAGAGGATGATGACTAAATTTCTAGAAACTTATCAATAGAAAAGGCAACAGACTTAAATCTACTTAACAACCATATCCTTGTTTACTGTGCTTTTCTTTTTTTAAGATTTTATTTATTGATTTGACAGAGAGAGAGACAGAGAGAGAGATCACAAGTAGGCAGAGAGGCAGAGAGAGGAGGAAGCAGGCTTCCTTCCCCACAGAGCAGGGAGCTCGATGCAGGGCTCCATCCCAGGACACTGAGATCATGACCTGACCTGAAGGCAGAGGCTTTAAGCCACCCAGGCCCCCCTACTGTGCTTTTCTTGATAACATTCCATTACTGGCTTCTCTCCTGCCCAACATCTTTTGCCTTTAGCTGGAGATGGTATTTAAGGTGATGGCTTGGGCCATTTCTGGAGTCACTCGGTTTTTCTGGATATCTCTCATGCGTCCAGGAGGCATACATGTTGCTAAACTTCTGTTTTTCTCATGTTCATCTCTCTTTTGTTACAGGGGGTCTTAGCCGATACCCTAGAAGGGTAGAAGGAAAATTATTTTCCCTCGTAATATTGCCTTCTGACCAGAGATAGTTCCCCCATCCCAGCAGCCTCCATAACCACACATACCCATGCTGGTACAAAACACACTTGACCAGAGAGTTCCTGGCACCTTTCACATGCCTATGTCACTTCTAAAAGGAGCCCTCTTCTCAGTGGACTTGACAGTCACAGTGTTGTTTAAACAGGGGCTGGACACTTAAGGAACCCCAATTCTTTGGTCCAGGCCAACACTTGCTTCAATAAAGCTCGGTGTGTATATTCAGGTAGACATACAATAAAATAAAAAATAATATTTCTTAGGAAATATGCCTCTACTAAATGGCAAATTCATGTTCATGAGAACAGAACGTTTATTTCTGTGACAAAAGGGACCCCAACTGCTAATACTATGTTCCTTCATCTCTCTTCTTTCCTCACACTGATTAAAATTAATCTCCACNGCCAACACTTGCTTCAATAAAGCTCGGTGTGTATATTCAGGTAGACATACAATAAAATAAAAAATAATATTTCTTAGGAAATATGCCTCTACTAAATGGCAAATTCATGTTCATGAGAACAGAACGTTTATTTCTGTGACAAAAGGGACCCCAACTGCTAATACTATGTTCCTTCAGCTCTCTTCTTTCCTCACACTGATNAGGGAGCCTGCTTCCTCCTCTCTCTCTGCCTACTTGTAATCTCTGTCAAATAAATAAATAAAATCTTTAAAAAAAAAAATAAATAAAAAAAAAATAAAATAAAATTAATCTCCACAACAAACAAATAATAACAGTAAAAACAACTTGGAAGTTTCTCACCCCTATTTGAAAGGTGAGACAGCTCGAAAATGATTTGTTACTCTTTAATTAATGTGTCAATCACTGTGTGAGATAGATACTATAGGTACAAAATCAACAGGTCACCCAAGCCTCAGACTCTGTGAGACAAGTTGCTGTTCCTGCATTGTCCAACTCATGCCGTTTCTCCAGATCATGCTTCTGACCAGCTTTCCCACACTGTTTGTTTTCTTCAATTTCTGTCCCTTTCCTCAAAGTTCCTTTCTCCTTGGTCAGAAGTCAGGAAAGTCTTCATATTTCAGATGAACATTCAGCGGAGTTGCAGTGGTGGATATTGCGGGGCAAACGGGGGGTGGGGGAGGATAAACCAGATGTAGGTAGAGAAAGCCCCACTACACACACAGAGGCGCCAAATAGTCTGATTTATTTGAAGAATTTTAAACAGTTGCATATGACAGGAGTGGACTGTTTGAGGAGTGATATTACAAGGATAAAAGTTTGGAGAAGGAACCAGGGGTTACATTATTATCTTATGAAGCTTTTTGGACTTCATTTCATCAGAAATTGGATCAGGAGACTCAATCTTAATTTAGTGAGTTTGCCCAAGAGTTTCAGGAGGGAAAAGAAAATCAAAACTAAATACAAGAGCGTCTTTGTCATCTTCTATCACTTTTGATGACAGAACTTTAAATCCCCTTCTGTGGTCCTACCCTAAATTCCAGATGGCTTCTACTTGAATACATGCTGTGATAGAGAACTCACTGTTTTCCAAAACAACCCCATTCACTGTTAGCCAGGTCTGGTTGTTGGATTTTTCTTCATGTGATTGAGGTAGAATGCTATTCTGTGAAACTGTTCTAGCACTTTCTAGTTCTGCTCCTTCAAACAATGCAGAACATTCTTCTTCCATGTGACAACTTCTCTTAAAATACTTTTTCCTTAGAAGCATGATGTGGAAAAAATTTCAGCATTGGCCTAAAGATTGGTCTAAGGGACCTCTACAATTCTGTTCTATGAAGCAAGTGTCATTATAAAATCCTGCAAGTACAATAATGAGAATAACAATGACTCTGACTGATGAGCAAGTGTCAAATGCTGAGTATTAATCTTCACAATAACCTTTAGAGTTGGTGTTAGTATTCTCTTCATAGAGGTTAGAAAACTAAAGTGAGTAAAATTTTCTTCTGCATGTAACTACCAAGTGATGGAGCAGAGACTTAGATGTAGTTCAATACTTTAAAAAAAAAAAAAGGAATAACTTAAGTCAGAAACACATATAACATGAAACACAAAGTCTCTTACATTAATACCACACCCTGTGTTCAACATTTTGTAGGTTTATTAACCTTAATATCCTCATTTTAAAGAAGTTTTAGGAGCACATTATAGACATTGAATTGGAAAAATATTGTGAGTTCCTGGACCATTCTTATTTTACCATTTTGATCTCAGACCCAAACTCATATATATTCCAGACATTTTAGTTAGACACATATTTTTTCATGGATAGTATTAAACTCCTACATTGCTTTAAATTCCTCAGGGAAAATATCAAACGTCGTTAGAGTATTTACTTGAATATGGTCAGACAATTGTTGAAGATTTCTTATACAGTATTTAAACATCTAATTAAAACAGCACAATGGCTAAACAAAATAAAGACTATTAGAAATGAATACAGCAAAATAGCATTTTGGGAAATCTTCCACATTCTGGGGTTTGTTCTTTAATAAAACTTTGCAGCTACAATTTTTTTGACTTTAATTTTATTTGCCAATAGTTGCTTACCTTAGAGCTCTTATGTAATTATTATCATTAGTGGCTTATTGTTTTGTAAGTCGGTTGGAATTTATGGAAGTTTTAGGAAATTTTTCTGCATTTTCAACATTTAAGTTGAAATTGTTTACTGAAGTATTTTAATTTGAATATCAATTCATTATTACAGTATCAGAAGGTCTTTGAAAGATGATCTTTTAGTAAAAAGGTGAGAATTCTATTTTTAACAAATGTCTGAAAGCCAAAACTTTGAAATCAGATAGATGGAACCACTAACTAGATGTGTGATCTCAGGTCCTAACCTCCCTGCTCCCTGGTATCCTCATTATAAAATAATAAAGATAAAATGCTCCTCACAGAGATAACAAGTTGATGATTATGGGGACATATATAAAAGGTGTAGAGCAGCTAATATTGTCTGTGTCTATGAGGCAGTCATAGGAACTAAACTGGGATATCTGTGAGAATAAAGGAAGTGCTAAAATAATGCAAATTATAAAACTTATGAAATATTAATTTATAGACGCATTCATAGGTCCAAGTGAACCTATTCTTTTTTTTTTTTTAAGATTTTATTTATTTGTCAGAGAGAGAAATACAAAGCACAAGCAGGGGGAGCAGCAGGCAGAGGGAGAAGCAGGCTCCCTGCTGAACAGGGAGCCCGATGCAGGACTCGATCCCAGGACTCTAGAATCATGACCTGAGCCGAAGGCAGACACTTAACGACTGAGCCACCTAGGTGCCCCCAAGTGGACCTATTCAAAAACAGATTTAAAAATGAAAATTGTTTCCAAAATATAAACATGTGTATGTGTGTATATACACACAAGACACAAACGTTAAGGCAATATTTTTAAAAATTTATTTAAACAAAAAGTTATTCTTGGTTCACATTCATATAGTTAATTAGTTCCTTAACTTTATATGTCTCTAATACTGTCACATATTTTTCTGAAGGAAATTTTTTGCAGTATGGTTTTTTTGGTAAAATTGCTGAAGTCTTTTTCAAAGTCACATTTTATGTTTGATACTTTAAATTGTTGATAATTTTAATTAACTCTTGATATTTCATAACTTTTGAGAATATGTTCATTTGTGATGCTAAGATTCCTAGTAAGGGCAGAGCAGATTTTGCTAAATTAAGCACAGTCTCAATTCTAATTTTTATATTGGAATGTATAAGTATTTCAGTACAGTTATTTAGTAGTTTACTGTCTTTTGCCTCTCTTCATTCTTCTTTTCTTTTATAATATTTCAACAAAACAAAACTTGCAAATAAGTTATCAATACTTAGAATTCTTTTGAATGCCAAAACTAGATGTTCCATCAAGTTAATTTTATTCATTTTCACCAAAGACAGTAAGTTTATTCAATTTAAAATAGGTGCTCTGAGAGTCAAAATACTACGGTGGAAAACTATAGAATTTCAAAATTATACCTTATACACAATTTGAGCTAGTTCCTCCCTGATACAACAACAGATATGAGTGTTGCCCTGTTTATAAGCTTTTTAAAATTCAAAACTGCAATTAACTAAAACTTCAAACAATGAAGGTTTTTGGAGCTCTAGTTATGAGTACTTTCATTAAATATTTCAAGTTAACTTTCAGTTAAAATACAGAACACTCTTTTCAGAAAACTTCCCATAATAGTGTGAGATAGTTATGTCACTTTGCAAAATAGTTCTTCAAACATTCAGTCTTTCCCATAGTCTAAGGTTTTGTGGATGACAGGAAGCAGAGAAAGTGCATACTTCTCTGCTGCAGATTTTTTATTCAACATCTGCTTTGTCCAAAAAAAACTTACAGTTCCATTACTTTAAAGGTGGATATATATCTTTGCAACCTCAGATTCTTTTCTGACTGATTAGAATAACACAGATTGTGAGACATGATAAAACTGTGCTCTCTAGCCAGTTCCAAGTAAATTTCTGCATTAGGATTTCTTAATATGGTAAAAACATTGTTTTACCATGATATTCTGATTCAGCAAAATATTTATGTGTAGTATAACAAAATTTATTTATCTTTAATGTTGAGCTTTTATTTATTTTATTTTATTTTTTTAAGATTTTATTTATTTATTTGACACAGAGAGAGAGATCAGATCACAAGTAGGCAGAGAGGCAGGCAGAGAGAGAGAGGAAGAAGCAGGCTCCCCACTGAGCAGGGAGCCCGATGCGGGCCTCGATCCCAGGACCCTGAGATCATGACCTGAGCCAAAGGCAGAGGCTTTAACCCACTGAGCCACCCAGGCGCCCTAATGTTGACCTTTTGAACTGAGTTATAGCATCCACAATAATTACAGATTTCTTGTCTTTAAGATAATGAACTTATGAAAAATTTTTAAATTTCATAAATTGGATAAAATAGTATTTTAATTAATTTTCTATCATGTATCTAATGACGATGATGCAAAACTGGCATAATTTAACTGTGAAACTGCTTTTTGCTAATAGAGCCAACATATTTAAAACCATCACTTTTTGTATGTCCACAGAATAACTTGAAATGATTAATGTTAATTTGGAAGTATGGTCATTTGGTATATTTGGTGAATAAACTCATACTTCACAGACTTCTGAAGCCACATGTGTTCAGACGTGAACTTTGGGTTTAGTCCTGTGAAATTATCCACTAACTCTAAAAGTGCTGATGCTTCTTAAGCAGATTATTTTCTGGTTTTTATATGGTCAGTAATATGACCACAATCGCTATAGGGATCTGTAGTGGAAAGTATATGCCTAGAAACATCTTGTGCACATCATGTGATCATCAATTTTCATGAGAAAGGGAATCCAGCACCTTAATTTTTGCTAAGTGTGTATTTTTAAAAGCAACTCCTTATTGCTGAAAGGGTTCATTGCAAAATAAAAAGCATTTCCAAACAATAAAATGAATGGTTGTAGATTATGAAATACAGTCCCATACAGTAACAAGAACATTGAGGCCATTCTCTCTGAGCTTTACTGAAACTGCTCTGCTTCTGTTTTCCACACATTTTACATGGTCCTCATCCCCTGTTTCCCATGTCACCTCTTGATCTTTCCAATTGGTTACCAATCCTCTTAGTGTACATCACAGGCTATAGCTAAGCCCACAGCATCACTGGCTGGTGAACCAAGGAGCTAGCAGACAGAACAGAGATGCATACCTTTCCCACCCCCATTGAGACTGAAGGAGTTAGCTGTCTATAGCTCTTATGTCCCAGTGCACTCAATTTTATTAGTGATTTCTCTGTGTGTACCATTTGAAAGGGGTCTAAGTTAAATTTTATCTGAAAGGATCAGAGAAAGAGAGACAAACTATTGCTGTTTGTATATCGAATTTAACCAACCTTACATTAAAATAAAAATTCTGTCTCAAACACTACTAGCTGATACCATCCCAAACCTATCCCGGCTTAATGGAAAGCAATTAACAATAATACTTACTTAAACAATGCAAAAAGCCAAGACAAGCTTGACTACACCAAATGTCAGATCAGCAAGAGTCAACTAGGACTGTCCTGGGCAAACTAGAGTGTACGATCACCTGAGTTGTTGTTATTTTCATCATTGTGTTATTGTAATCACCACATGACTACAATTGGCCAGGATTGTTTCTCAAAAGAGGAAAAAGAGAGATGTGGGCTTGCATCTCACTGAAAGATTGCCTAAAACCTGAAGTCTGAGAGAAAGTTAGCTAGAGAAGATGAGCTGGATGGCTTTAGGGATTCTGTTGAACAAAATCTGCTTCCTCACATGGGAAGCTAGTTTCTTTTAGGTTGTGTCAGGCTGGGAGGAGTAGAGATGATGTGAAACGTAAAATGGGCCATTAACGAATGCAGGGAAGGGGTGAGTTTTAGGCCTAAAGAAAAGAGTTTGAAGGCTCTGCTTCCTCATCCCCAAGTGACTGCTTTGTAATAGCAGTCTTGGCTGTGCCTTTTGATCCAGTCTTTTCCCCATTAAACCAGAGCTCAGATAATTCAATAGATGCCTCTTAAAGTGAAAGCCCTGGGGATAAGTAGCTAGACACTCCATAATCCAGGTTTAGTCTACCCAACCAACCTTCTTTCCTTTTCAACATGCACTATATTCCACTTAGCACATTCTCTTCCCTAGCTCCTTTGAATATCTTTCCTTAAAATACCCTCACTTTTGCTGTGTTACTACTCCCTTGTCTATCTAAATTCTGTGTCTATAGGTTTTTGTTTGATAGGATAGACTATGGATAGACTTTTTTCAAACAAAGATGTTGGATTTTTTTGAAATCCTTTTTATGCATTGATTGAGATGTTTCTGTAATTTTTGTTGTTTAAGATTTTATTTATTTGACAGACAGTGAGAGAGGGAGCACAGCAGGGGGAGTGGGAGAGGGAGAAACAGTCTTCCCACTGAGCAGGGAGCCTGATGTGGGACTCCATCCCAGGGATCATGACCTGAGCTGAAGGTAGATGCTAAACAACTGAGCCACCCAGGCGCCCCAAGATATTTCCATAGTTTTTATAATTTTCATTTGTTAATATGGTAAATGACAATGATTGATATTTTTAAAGATTTACTTATTTATTTGAGAGAGGGGAGGTGGGGCAGAGGGAGAGGAAGCGAAATCCTCAAATTGACTCCCCACTGAGAGTGGAGCCTAACATGGAGTTTGATCACAGGACCTGGAGATCACAACCTGAGCTGAAATCGAGTTGGCCATTCAACCTAATGAGCCACCCAGGTACCCTGACAATGAGTGGCACCCTGACAATGATTGCTTATTAAATATTAAACAGAATTTACTTTTCTGGGATAAATTCTGTTGAGTCATAATGTGTTATTCATATATATATATTTTTGGATTTGATGTGTTAAAATTTTGTTTGGTATTTTTGCACTTATGCTTATCAGGGATATTGGTCTGATATTTTATTTCCTTGTAATGGAACTATATCAGTATCCAAATATCTTCCCAAATACCAGGTTTCGATTTCAGAATAACTGTTGTAGAGGTTAGGGAGTATTTGGAAGTATCCTTTTTGCTTCTGTTTTTTATAGGTTTTTATAGAATTGGTTTTATTTCTTCCTGACATGTTTAGAAGAGTTCACCAGTGAAACCATCTAGACCTTGAGTTTTTTGTTTGTTTGTTTGTTTGTTTTATTTTTTTTGGAAAGGTTTCTGACTATAAATGTGATGACTTTAGTAAGCATAGGACTCTTTAGGGTATCATTTACTTCATGAGTGGGCTTTGATTGTATCTTTCAAGGAATTTGTCCATTTGTCACATTTATTGACAAAAGTTGCTCATAATATTCCCTTTTTATACTTTTAACATTTATAGAATATATAGTGATGTCTGTCTCTTATTCCTAATATTGGTAATTTCTATCTTTTATCTGATTAGCGAGAAATTTGGCCACTTACCAGTTGTACTGATCTTCTCAAAGCATTAGTTTTTTATTTTTCTTTATTTTTTTCTGTTTTATCTTTCATTAATTTATATTCTTTGTGCATTAAGGTCTTCATTATTTCCTTTCTTCCACTTTGAATTTTATTTGTTCTTGTCTCTCAAGTTTCTTAACTAAATGCTAAGGTCACTGAGACCTTTCCTTTTTTTCCTAACATAAGCATTTGTAACCTTAAATTTCTTCCTCTTTAGTACTCTAGTAAGACCACACAAATTTTCATAAGTTTCAAAAGCATTTTTTTAAGTTGCTGTTTTATCCCCTTCTCAAGGCAGCATTATCAAATGTGTGTATTACAACTTTGTTCTTATACTTGTGTTTATGTGTCTGTATCTGTGTCTATATGTGTCTGTGCTTTTCTTTTGTTCAATTGGTCAAGAAGACCTGGGGCAGAAACCATATTAAAGTTAGGACAGAGTAAGTGTTTTGCCTATATGCTGGCATAAGCGTCAAAGAGGGAGATGTTATAGACTTTTTTAAGATCTCTTGGGGTAGAAATGATGGGTAGGACTGACCTCCACTTATGAGTTTCCTATCTTATTTGAAAAAGGTTAATAATCAGATGTCTCTCTAACTCTTAAGAGCAGCATTTATAGCCAGGAGGCACAACTGTAAAGAGAGAGTTATGACAAAGTTCTGTAAGCATTAAATTTATTTGTGCTAATATGTGAAATTTATTTCTTCAATAAGTATATATAGATTAGTGGGGTGAATTTTATTAAACTCGGTTTTTCTCATGGGAGAGGAAAAGTCAAGATACAGGTGAGGGTTCAAGATATAAAGAGGATAATTATTTTTTTTTTAAAGAGGACAATTTGATCAAAGTTATACAACAATAAAATATCCAGGTCAGATTATTGTAACATGTAGATTGTAACTGTGGTGACTTACTTTATTCACTTTGATGTATTTATTTTGTAGGTAAAACCTTTCATTAAATAAATACACTTATTTATTTACTTTGACTTAATTATTTTGTAAGGAAACCTTTCATTAAATAAATAAATTTTCACACACATACAGAATTTGACTTACTAATCATAAAACATAAAAATAAACATTATAATGAAATTTCATGAATAAAACTCCTGTGAGTTGCTGAGCAGTGAGAATATGGACATTATGTCCTTTAATATTCATGATAGCCCTGTGAGCTGTTATTATTCCCATTCTGCAGATAAGGATATCAGGCTCAGAGTGATTAAATACCCTGACTGAGTCATACAAAGAGTTGGAACAACATTTGTCTAACTATGATGGCAGTACTCTCCACTTTTTATGTATACTATTTCACAGAAATTGAATTCTAGCTGCATTTTATTTGATGAGATTTAATAAGTTATTGTCATACTGTATGCCAAGCATATTGATTTCCGTAGATCAAAGTAAGAACAAAACATATCCTCAATGGGGTCATAGAGGTGAAGGGACTGTAATCTCAGACAAATTAGTTGCCCAGTAATGACTAATGAACATTGTCATCAGATCCTATCTGTATTCCAAAACCAAGAATCAAAACTTAAAAAATCTAAGGCAGTTTTTACCAATGGAATTGCCACACAGAAGGAAAATGGGTGTTTTTAACTCTAACGACCTCTATTAAATTAAGATACAAATGAATTTGTACCATCATTACATAAGGCTATAAACTCAAACTCACATTTATTTTTTCCTTGGAAAATTAATGTGATTAAATGTCAAGAAAAGGCTAGCCCTGTAAATTTACTACCTCTTTACAGAAAATGCCAGCCAGTGCATAACAAGTTTTGAGCGGGGGTGGGGGGGGAGACAAAGCTCTGTGTAAGCATGTGAGTGTGTTAGGGGAAGTCAAGCATCACTTACAGAAGGTATTAAGTCAATCATCTAACTCTCTTGTCTTCTGTTGGCCCCACAACAGAGATTTTTGGACTGAAACTGAACTTGAAATCCCTTAGCTTTCTTTGGTTGGTCCAAAGTGTTCAGGTCTGGGACTACCCTTAGCTCTGTGAATAACCATGCCAGGCAGTTCTCGAAAATTAACTTTCATATCATCCCTGTCCTGGCTTTGGATGTTGTAAGATCAGGTAGTGAAAGGACATGGTTCAGTGAAAACTTAAAATGAATTCATTAGATTCCTCTCTGAGCCACAAAGATTGAAAAGCCTAAGAGAACTAGCTCTGAGGTAGCTCCACAGATTCTGAATAAGGAGGGATCACCATAGGTCATAGAAGTAAGTATTCTCTCAGGACAACTTTTCATTCACTGGCTGGTCTGAAAATAATTAGCCTCAAGTGCTTTGTGCACAAGAGCCATAAAAATGTTCATTCTGCAGTGTGCTTACAGTATTCTTCATTAACTTCCAGGCATTTTAGCTCTTTTCATTATATGATCTTGAGATCAGTGTATTAAGTTGAAAAACAAGTTGAGAAAGATTTTCCTGAGTGAAATGGGGATATTGAATTAACTTAGGATAAATTCTGTTCCAAAAATTTTAATAGCATTGTTAATGACTTAAGTCACTGTGGTATTGTAAAACAACTGATACCTGGGCTTCTAATTGTGGGACAAAAAGTAAAACTTAATTTGTTTTAGATGCTATAGGCAGGTTTGTGAGCCAGGCAGTTAATGCATACTTTACTGGTGGTGGTGTGAGATCTGAATGAAAATATAAATGTGAACTGTGCATGGTTGTCACAAAATAGTTTGCATTGATTAGGTATCTAATTATTGTTTTTGTCATTGCTTAGGTGAATTATTATGGTCCCACACAGAATTTCAGGAGCATGAAATTTTGTTTAAAAGATGGTGTGTGGGGTCTAATTTATTGGCTAGGTATTGGGAATATAAACATTTCACAGGTTCTTCTCTCATGAAATTAGGTCTATTAGAGCTGAAGATAAATAAAATTTTACAATACAGTGTAAAACACTGTGGTGGCTCCAAGGAGTGCTTCCTGGAGGAGACATATGTGTTTGTAATAAGTGCTAGAAAGTAAAGAGATGAGGGAGAATATTCAGGGAGCAGGAGTAGTAAGTGGGGGAAAAAATCTAGAAGATCAGTTGAAGAACCAAATGTAGTTCAGAATTACAAAAGCAAAGGATAATAAGATGGTGAGGAGTCATCAGCTTTATCAGAAAGTACTGTGATGTTGTGTTTACAACTTGAGATTTTATCCTGAAGGCAGCTGAATATCTCTGTAGAATTTTACACCAGGAAGTGTAATAATTATCATGTTAGGTAGGTCATTGGCAGAGGTGTGGTGAATAGTTTGAAGAAGGCAAAGCCAGAGTGAGAAAACCAATTAGAATACAACAGTGATAGTCCAACTGAGAGATGGCAAAGATGGGGAAGTCAGACAGAATCAAGAAATAAGGAAACAAGGAAAGATTTCTTTGCCAGCTGCATGTTTGTGAGAGTTTGGTAGATGCTGGGAGTGTAGCAGAAACTAAATGTAATAAAATCTCTCAATACTGTAAGTTTCAGGCTTATATTCTGGACCATTAAAATTCCTTACAAAGCATAGCCAAAGATGATATCCAAGAAAAGGAATACATTAAAAGTTAGAGAACAAGAGATGATTTATTGAGATGATGTTTTGAAGGAAATCACCATAATTTTGTAGTTAAAAAGGAACTCTTGAGCAGCCAAGATGTCCTTCAATGGGGAAAGTGATAAACAAACTGTAGTACATCCAGACAATTGGACTATTACTCAGCAATAAAAGGGAGTGAGCTGGCAGACTATGAAAAAACACAAAGGAGACTTAAATGCATACTGCTAAGTGAAAGAAGCCAGTTTGTGAAGCCCATATACAATATGATTCCAACTATATGACATTCTGGAAAAGGTAAAACGGTGGAGACGGGTTCAGAGGGAAAGGGAGAGAGATGAACAGATGGAGCACTGGACATTTTGGGGACAGTGAAATGATTCTGTTTGATACTATAATGGTGGATGTGTGGCATTATGCTTTTGTTAAAGCCCATAGAACTGCACAGTACAGAAAGCAAACCTTAATGCAAACTATGAACATTCATTTATAATAATATCTCGCTATTGGTTCATCATTTGTAACAAATATACCACACTAATACAAGATGCTAATGATAGGGGAAACTATGTGTATGTGTGTGGTGAGAGTGGTATATGGAACTCTGTTCTTCCCGTGCAGTTTTTCTGCAAATCCAAACTGCTTTATAAAATACAGTTTATTAGGAACAAAATCCTCCCCTCCAAATAAATCAGGTCAGAATGATATTCATAAAAATATTTTTATTCAAATAGGAAAGTCTTTGGTCATAGGCTCCTCGAACTATTCTTCAATAGAAGAGCTCCTAACTTTCCTTTTCATTTTTTTTTAAACAAGAACAGAAACTCTGCTGAGCTTCATAGTTGAGTCCAGTACTTCTCATCATATCAAGAATAATATTCTGTAGAGAGTTCGGCTAGTAAATTACTATCTGTCACCTTGGGATTTTCCTCCTGACTTATGAAGTCTTTAGATTTGCAAAACTGTATTTAGATCTCTCCTCTTCAGAGCCTGCAGTTCTAGTGTCAAAATAATGCAAATATTTGTTACGCCTATCATACGCAGTCTGCATGTCTAGCTGTACCTTGGCGTCCAGTACTGTTTACCTCCAAAGACCAGAGAAACTAGCCGAGGGAGAAGGTGACAGTTTCTTCATAAAGAGCTCCTTCTACGTAGGTATTGCGTCAACTGCCTTATTGACTGTCTCTCACTTTGGCCCTCCATGGATGATTTTCAAGATTGCCAGGTGATTTCTGACTTAAGTGCTTGCTTCAGTGACATAGTTGGTCATTGATAAGTATCACATTTATTTTTTTTTAATTTTTATTGTATTATGTTAGTCACCATAAAATACATCGAGTATCACATTTAAAATAATGATATCATACACCTATATCTTAACATTGCTACTTCAAGTCAGATTCCTAGTCAACATAATTTCTTTTTAACTCAATATTTTTGCCCAAACAAAGCTAGATTAAACACCTTATTTTCTAGGCATAATTCTAAATAACATAGTCATTCCTTAAATGAACTATAATCTTAAGTGGAGAAAATGCTGAGACTAATCAAAAGAACTTCAGTTGGGGTCCTATGGTGATTCTACATGAAGAATTCTAAAATGCTTTGAATAATGGGAGCACTATTGAAATGCATTACATTTTCCTTTATTTGAAGGAAATGACACTCATTTTTATGTTACTGGGTTGGCTTGTTAAAATCATGCTCTTTTCATTCTATTCCTATCATAATAAAAAAGTCATAAAAATCAAGAACTCCTAGGGGGGGAAATTGTTTTTCTCTAGCTACTTTTTTCACCTCATAAATGATGCTAGAAATCACAACAGAATGTTAAAAATAAAGCACACATTTAAATGTTTAGAAACTTAAAACGGTATTGATATTAACATACCTATATAATTCAGGTAATTCTTAGTGCCTCCAAGTAAGTTGGTTTAATTCCGGAGACCCAAATATAAATCCCATCAAACCTCCATCATTTTTTTCATTAATCATAAAATTATTAGATATTTAGCAGTATTGGAAATTTCTCTCCAAATTTTTCACCAATATTGATTGGTGACAATGCTTGATCTGTTTTGAAAATTTCTGCCTTAGGAAAGATGAAGAAGCCTCAGTGGACAGTTCAGCTCTTTTCTCCCTCCAATTTGCCAATAAAAAGTAAATGCACTTGGAAAAGTCTTCTACCAAATTACATGTACTCTTAGTAAAAAGCTTGGCTTTGAATTCCATCTCCCACTTGTAGCTGGTAGAGGATGGATCTAAGTGTGCAGTAGGTCTCATGTTTTCGTCTTTTATGTCCCTAATCTGGTTGATTGGATTTGCCTGAACTCTTCTCAGTAGAGTTGACAGATGTAGCAAATAAAAATACAGACTGCACTGTTAAATTTGAATCAGACTCTTTTAGTATAATTATATCTCAAATATTGTACAGGATACACTTAAGTTAAAAATTATTTATCCGGACTTTGAATTTAACCGAGCATTCTGTATTTATCTGGCAGCCCTTCTCTTCAGCACAGCCAAGTTAGAAACCTTTGCATGGTTCCATCACATTGAGAAGGGCCATCCATACATTGTTATGGGCTCTTATGTAACCTGGGAAGGAATTATATGCTGGCACATAGAGAATAGTTTCATTGGCCTACAAGGAGCTATGGTTTGGAGCAATTACTGAGATGGGAGAGGTCCTGTAGATACTCATGAACATGGTAGTAAAGAACGCTATTTCTGAGTCATCATATAAGATATTGCAATATGAAATCTGTATTCACCTGTTTTGATCAGTATGTTTTGCTCGAGGTGTATATACATTTACGTGTATGTGTGATGTGTCAGTGTACTAAGATTGAACTCCAGAACATATGTTTTGCTCATATGAACTCTTTATAATCCTTGGAAACCATAAAGAACAGTGCTTTCTTCCCTTAGACATCTTGTTTTGCTGAAAGCTGGCTGCCCTGTAAAAAGGAAATCCCACCAAAGAGACTATTAAAAGAATATTTATCAGCCCCAATTAATTAAAAATGACATCGATCCAGTGGGCACTTAGAGGTTTATTTTTGTTTTTGTTTTGTTTTGTTTTTTATTATTATTATTTGCCCCAGGGGTATAGGTCTGTGAATCATCAGGCTTACCTTTCACAGCACTCACCATAGCACAAACCCTCCCCAATGTCCATAACCCATCCACCTTATCCCTACCCTCCCATCCCCCAGTAACCCTCAGTTTGTTTTGTGAGATTAAGAGCCTCTTATGGTTTGTCTCCTTCCCTATCTCATCTTGTTTCATTATTTTTCCCTCCCTAACCCCCACAGCCCCCCACCCTGCCCCTCAAATTCCTCATATCAGAGAGATCATATGATAATTGTCTTAATCTAATTGACTTATTTCCCTTAGCATAATACCCTCTAGTTCCATCCATGTCATTGCAAAGGGCAAGATTTCGTTTCTTTTGATGGCTGCATAGTATTCCATTGTATATATACACCACATCTTCTTTATCCATTCATCTGTTGATGGACATCTAGGTTCTTTCCATAGTTTGACTATTTAGAAGTTTATTCCAATCCTGTAATTCACTTTAGAACTTGCTTAAAGATTTTCGTTAAAAGTTCTTCAGTTCATCAGACATTTTCTAGAATGGAATCAGTGAGCCAGAGGCATTTACTGAGGATGCTTCCTCAATGCATATCTCACAGATTAGCAGTCTCCCTCTCTCCTGATTATTCCTTTATAAATGAGTCATTTTATCAGGTAGGTCAAAAAACACATGGCACACAAACTGATGGATATGTCTGCTTCTCAGTAAACTAGCACTCCTTCATCCATACCCTCACTGTGGCTTCCTTAGACTTTCTTCAGCAACCTTCTTTCATTTGGGTGACATCACTGCAAGACTGTTAATTTTTCCAGTTAGTTTGTTTCAGTGTTTTGAATTCTGGAGAATTCTTTACCCCAGTTCTGATTCAGCACATTTTAAATATGTTTGATCAAACAAGTTTTGCATATCCAACTTGGTGGCAAGATCTCACTTCCGGTTTGGTTCAGAAGATCTAGTTTCCCTACCCTCTTTGTCCATAGGTTTCTGTGGGGCAGTTTCTGGCCTACATCAAAACGTGTCATGATTTTTCTACTAGGACAGGCTGCTGTTTACCAAATTAATCAGAACTTTTTTTTTTTAACTCTTTATTGAAGCCTAATATGCATACAAAGAAAGTACACAGTTGTGACTATACCACTTTCTTTTCTCTCTCTCTCACACACACATACACACAAACCCACACAAAATAAATGAGTTTTCACAAAGTAAGCATTACCAGCACCTCAGAAGTTTCCCACTCTCATGATCCTTTCAAGTCACTATCCCCCACCAAAGATAACTGCTGATCTTACTTTTAGCAGCATGGATGAGTTTTGTCTAAATTTGAATTTTATATAAATGCATGCACTCTTTTGTATCCAGCATCTTCTCAACATTTTGTGTGAATGAATCTACATTGTTGCATGGATTGTAGTTTTTATTCATTCTCATTGCTATGCATTTTGTGAATACATCACAATTTATGCCTTTGACACCTGAAAGGCATTTGGATAATGATGCCATGAAAATTATTTTGCATGTCTTTTGATGAATATCCTACATTTCTTTTGATACAGCTCGAAGACGGGACTTTTTGAATTCTGATTTAATTTTGTAACTTAACACATCTCCTTTATTAGGATTAATACTGCTGAGGCTCCCGAACTTATGACATGGTTGGAATTTTAGAGCATATAAACCTTAAAAATCTGGCTGTAACTTTAGAGCTCACAACAGGAAACCCATTCAAGGTAATAGGACAGGCATAATGGTTGAATCCATTGTGTTAAACTGGATTCAAGTCACCTAAACCATAAAAGAGTCATAACAACATCATTTCTATTTATTTCACATATTTGGCATGGGGATTAAATAATCATCTTTGTTCTCCTATTTTTATAAGTAAAAACCTTAGCAGTTGCAACCGTATAATATTAAGGTTCTGCAGCAATATCTTTGGATATTGAATAGCTTAGACAAAAACAGATATGGCTGTAGATTTGAATATTCAGCCTGTGAACATATTTACTCAAAAACCATTTATGGGCAAAATTCAAAGTCTACATATTGTCCTAAAATGTCCACAGGAAGTACTTCTCTATAGCTAAGAGGTGAACTCAAGTCTAAGTTTGGTAATTTCCATTCAAATAGCCCATTTATCTTGCTTGGAGCCAGTGTCCCTCTGACATACCTGACTATTTCCAAATATATAGTTTACATAACTTACCTCTTGAAACAGCCTTCCCAGCTAATCTGTTCATCACAGTTCAACATAGTATATGTCCTTGAACCTCTCTCCTACATCACACTCTACCAACCCAGCATATCTTGTCCTCCACATCTAACACCTGTAATGTTTCTATTTGTTTTAACTTTCTTCTTCCTATAACTTACCATAAACATGATTCAGTCAAAATTTCATTTACAGGGGCACCTGGGTGGCTCAATCAGTTAAGCATCCAACTCTCAGTTTCTACTCAGGTCATGATCTCAGGCTTGTGAAACAGAGCTGTTGTTGGGCTCCTTGCCCAGCAGGGAGTCTGCTTGAGAGTCTCTCCCTCTGCCCCTCCCCCTGCTTGCTCTCTCTCCCTCTCTAAAATAAATAGTTTTAAAAATTTGATTGATATTTCTAATGTAAACTTAATTTTTGAGGAATTGAAGTAATTATTCCCAGATACACCAGTTCATTCCCCAACCAAAGACTCCCTTGGATTCAGTACCCACATAATTATTTGTAGCAGTCAGTTGGGAATTCTTATATGCGCCTACTTTTCTGGGTGTTATTTATTCCTTGGTATTCACTGCGGCTCATGGTGATACACTGTTGGAACTATCCTAAGTAGTTCTGCTCTATCAGATATTTTCCCCTTTAGTTTATTTCTTGGTTTTATATGTATATACAGTGCTCACTGGCAGACTCAGCTAACAGTCCAAAAGGGCTGGGTTGAGTGACAAATCCAAGTAAGTAAATATAGATGCCATGCTATAGGGTTTATTTTTTGTCCATTCCAAGGGTTAAGTCAGGTTATCATTGCTTGGTTTCTTATTCCCTGAGGAAAATTATTTCCCAGCGGGTCCTCAAAGCTTCAGTCAAATTACCTTTTGGGTGACCTTAACCATTGGTTCTTCATGCATATTTGGGATTGTCAGAATCTCATTTTGTTTCACATATACCCTACCAGATACACCATTTTAATCTTTTATTATCCCAAAGGTCATGGTTGATTTTGTCTTCCTTCAGCTCAGGTCATGATCCCAGGGTCCTGGGACTGAGTCCCACATTGGGCTCCTTGCTCAATGGGGAGCTTGCTTATCCCTCTGCCTGCCTCTCCTCCTGCTTGTGTGCACTCTCTCTCTCTATCTCTCTCTGACAAATAAATAAATAAAATCTCTCTCTTTTTTTTAAAGGAAACATGAAGTAGTTAAAGGCATTACTTTTTCATAGAAAAGACACTTACCTGAGTGAAAAATTTCTAAAAGGTACAAAATCAAAATTATAAACATGAGTTAGCAAGAAGTGGGCACTCTAATTTATTGGCTCTCCTTTGAGTGTCTGTTGCTTCTTTAGCATTCTTACTTCTTTCCTTTCCCAGATTAAGCCCCAATTTCCACCACTGGAATCCCTCCTTTGTGTTCATGCTCAGCTGTCTTGCCTTTCTCTCTCCATCACACTTGCCTGGCAAATACTGGTTCTAGTGAAGTCCAGGTTCAGCTCTTTAGTTGGCCCCTTAGCAGCTGGTCAGAAAACAACACAGAGCCATGCTGATGGATCTCACCTTAAATTTATGATTTATCCATGATTCCTAAGTGGGACTCTTACACAATACAGCCATCCTACTGCATTTCCCTATTTAATGGTTCTCCCTCTATTTTTTTATCTTATCCTCTGACTTCAGATCTCATCATCCTATCCATCTAGTCTGACTTCCAGCTTATTTTTCTTTCACTGAGAACATAGCAGCCATCAGAGAAGTTCCTCATTTCTGCCTCACTCCCTCTCTGCTGTGCACATGTCTGCACCCACAGACCCTATCTTCTCTCTTCCACAGTGGATGAACGCTTTTTCTCCTGTATGAGGCCAGCTCCTCCACTAGTGCCCTGCTACCTATCCCCTTTTTCTGAATCAAAGCTCTTGCTCCTGCAATTATTCTTTCCCTCTGTGCATTATTAGCCCCAAGTACCCCACAGGATCTTCAGCAGCAGTAGCAGCAGGCACTGAGCTCACTGAGAGAGTAATCTGGACTCACAATCTTCACTTTCCCAACTTATTTTTTCATGATCCCACTCTTCTCAGGTACTCGTCCATGCATAAAACAGAAATCCATTTGTCAGAGTCACCAATAATTTTATCCTTGTCACAGTTGGGGGTTACTTCTCATCCTTTACCTACCTTAAGCTTTAAGATGTTTTTGACATGGTGGAATCCTCTAGAAACTTCTTCATTTGGCTTCAGCCTCCCGCCTCCTCTTGATTTTCATCGATCTACTGTCTACTTCTTCCTAGTCTCTCTTGTGGTATCACTCTCATTCTCCTGACCTGTGCATGTTACAGTGCCCTTATGCATTTGTATTCCCCCCCTTAGATGATCTCATCCAGGTCTGCATCTGGCTCCTAGTACAGTTCAATTCTTAAGATGCCTCCAATTCTCTCTCTAGCCCAAATTCTACCCGAACTTCAGGCTTGTGTAGAGTTAGCTCTACTAGGCTCACACTTCACATGTTGCAACTGATCTCTTGACCCTGCCTCTCAGCCTGTTTCTCCCTGAGCATTCCTTTTCTCAGCAAAATGCACCACTGCTAACCCTGACACTCATGGCAGA
Source organism: Ailurus styani (assembly GCA_002007465.1). Classification (NCBI taxonomy): domain Eukaryota; kingdom Metazoa; phylum Chordata; class Mammalia; order Carnivora; family Ailuridae; genus Ailurus; species Ailurus styani. Next base: position 682,965 of record LNAC01000024.1, on the reverse strand, counting down.
ATCCTGCCTTTGTCTTTGCTTCCTCTCTTTTTCTTGTATCTCATAACAACATATCTTATATGTGTCACCTTCCAGATAGATCCAAAATCAGAGCAAGTCTGACAAGTCTACTGCTATCCACTGCCCAAGGTACATTCTCTCATGCCTAGATTTCTGCTAAAGTAGTCGTCCTGCTGTTTCTCCAAGACTTCTTCGGTTTATTCCTCACACATCAGCCTCCAAAATATAAAACATGATCTGTAACATCCTTGCTCAAAATTATTCAGTGGCTTCTCATCACACATGTTATAAACTTCAGGGTCCTTTCCTTGTGCTAACATGCCCTGCAAAGTCTGACCCCTCAGACCACGATGGCTTCCTGCCCTTTGCTCATACACCTGCAGTGATACTGGCCTTTTTACTACTTCTTAAACAGGCTGAACAAGTTCCTTGTATTTACTCAGTCTAGAACACATTAATTGTCCCCTCATTTTATTCAAGTTTCAGTCTAAAAATACCTTTTCAGAAAATGAAATACTTTTCTTACCAGCATATCTCAAATAGGTGCCCCCTTTGGTCTGCATCCCCTTCCTCTGGCTATTTTTCATCCAAAAACACATATGTATTCATAGGATTTATTTTCCCTTGTGTTTTTTCACCCATCTTAGCCACTAGATTATAAAATACATATGGACAGGGCTGTATCTTGTTTACCAATCTGTCTCTAGCATATTATCTGACATGTGGTAGATGGTTAGTAAACATTTATTAAATACATGTATGAATGACCACCTTGGGATGAAAGAAATAATCGTTCATCTGGGAATGTTTACGGTCTTACACAATAAATCCCGTATTTGCTAGGACAATTCTCTCTCCACTTTGGAAAGAGGAAGGGTGTTTGTTTTATTTTGTTTTTATTTTGTTACTGAAATCAGTTTAAATAATCTACTTCAAACATAGGTTCAGGGAGAATCTGGGTTCTGGAAGGGTATCAGAGATGGGAGAAGGGACAGTGCAACATAGTTGTAAGGTTTGGGTCTCAGCCTCCAACAGAACTCCCTACATCTTCTGCGATTCCCCTTCTGCTGCTTCTCCATTATTAATGGGGTTTCATGCAGGCATGCAGGTGGGGTTCATGTGGCTGTCAGCTATTACTTTTAAGATTTTTGAAAAACGTTGAAAGGACTTGAGCAATATTGACATTTATGTTGTCAGGACATAGGTCTTTATTTTGCTGTGTTATTATTATTGTATAAAAAGAACAGGTATAACATATGTTAAAGGAAAAATGTAAACAGTGATACTGAAACAAACACCTGTGTACTGATTGCTTGGCTTAAGAACTAGGACGTTTGTCTAATCTATTTGACTGAGGATCGTTGTATGCCCTGCCTTGCCTTATATCACCTTCCACATATTCTTTGCAGGAAACCCCTGTCCTAAATGATTAATCATTTCCTTCGTTACTTTATAGTTTTGCTGCATATTTCTGCATCCCTAAAAAATTAAGCTTAGTTCCTTTAAATAAATAGCTTCTTAGTGATTAGTATTCTGTAGTATTTTGCATTTTTCATGAAAATTGGTAACAGGGGTAGACTGCTGGTGAGGAATTATTTTTTAAATAATTTATACATTTATGTTCTTTTTTGTGATTCCCACCTTTCAAGGACACTAGCCTTATTCCTATCTCTTGTGACACCTGTCAAGACCCAGGCTTTGAAACACTAGGAATCAGCACATACAAATGGACAAATATGGCACTCATGGCCTACCTACCTCTCTGATGCAGGCTTTCCAGTCATGTCTAAAGTCCAAAGTTTTTTGTTTCTTGTTTTCCTTCCAGCCTAGGCATTCACATAAAATATTTTGAATGTGTATCTGACACATTGTTTTAGGTCTTCTTTATTGGCTTTTCCACCTCTTTGGGAAGTTAAGCCCTTCTGTTTCTTTCCTTAATTGTGATACCACTCTGAAACTGAACTGTGTAAAGCTAGTCTTTATGAGCTTACACTTTATGATAGATTTAAATGGGGGACTTCTCTTAAACAATGATTAGAGATAATTAAGTGTCCAAGAGTTTTGATGAATTTGAAATCCAAATATTTTCTGTGGCAAAAGCAGGTATGCCTCTCTTCTATATTAATAGCAGTTCCAACTACCTTTCTAAATATTTTACCTGAATTCATTTATTGAACTCTCACAGAAACCTTATGAGGCAGATACGAATTTTATCATGTTTTATAGATAATGAAACACAAAGAGTTTGAGGAACATGCCTAAATTCATTTAGTGAGTAAGTAGAGTTGGAGTCATCATAATCAGGAGAGTGAATTATCTAGAACATGACGGTTCACAGAGATCATAGAAGAGGAAAGGGACTGGAGAAAAGAGAGATCTGAGAATATCAGCTCTTGGAAACTTCCAGGGTTCAAGAGAGATTACTGTTTCTTTACCCATTTTAATCTCTTACAAGTGTCCATCCACCTGTGCCCATTTTTGGTAACATAGCTGACTACTTTTAGTGTTGGCAGAATCAGCCATTCAGGCATCAGGAAAAATAACCAGGTGTCCTATCTGAGATGTTGGGTCATTTGGAACTCTGGGGTATAAATGCAGCCAAAATTCTTCAGAAACCTGAGGGGAATGCGGATGAATGAAATACCATTAGCTAAAGCCAACGTAGGCTTGTCAATCCAGGTATGGGCTCAGCTTGTAATAAGTTCTGAGTTGACTGGCTTAACATATGTACAAAAGGGAAAGAATTCGTGGAGGTTTGTGAACACAGTATTAAACAGGAAAGGGGTATATACAGGGAAAAACAAAAACTGAAAAAAGGGAACCAGAGGTCTTACCAAGGAAATTCGCTAATATGTCAAAACCTTAGAAATGGAGGTAATATCTAAGAATGGGCGGGAGGTGGGATCTAAGAATGGGCTGCTAAGGCAAGAAAGTGGGAACCCGACAACTGGAAGACCAAGAATACAACAAGTTCGACTTGACACTAAATTGGTTAAAAACTTCAGTAAGGCTCTTAATATTCTCTACTTCCCAAGTCGATTTTTTCAGTGCATGGGGTACAGATTGAACATAAAAAGAGTGGTTTAGTGGCCACATCTGGCAGGTTTAAAAGGAGCAAGGGGCAAGGAGCCAGGTGGACCATTAGTCAGCTTAATACGTCATTACAACCAGACTTGGCTCTATGGCCTCTGTCACTTAAGTTAACAAATACATCATTAAAAGGGTCACTTTTCAGCTAGGAGATGACAGATTATTGCCTTCCCTGGACCCAACTACCACCTGTTCTGTGTTTTCTCACTGTTTCTAAAATCAAATGCTAACAGCAAAGGTGATACAAGTCCTTTCTTTCTTTTTTTATACGTTTTTGTTGTTGTTGTTTTGTTTTTGCTTCTGACCTAGACTGTGGCTCAAGATCCTATTGGAAATAAGAGTGTCCAAAATCATAATTAATGTTTTATCCTGCCTCGTAAAATCATAGGAATGTCCCATTTAGAATAAATTAATTTGGGTAATAGTAAATTCTATTACTATTTTATATGTTAAATATTTGAGAAAAAAATACTGACCCAAGTGAGTGTCTTTTATAGTTCACACTATTCATGTTCTCTGTTTTAATGAAATATGAGAAATAATGAAACTGAAAACCTTAGAATTATACACAAGTTTATATAGTCACTCGGGAAAGATAAAGGGAAAAGCAAGTTCAAGTTAACAAAAGATTAAAATAATTAGAAGCAGCTAATAGAGGCTCAGCAGGAAGTGAATCTCATGGATGCCTACCTTACTGAACTGAGTTTTGGCAAGTTCACTGGCCTTTCTCAGTGTGTATGTAAGTACATGTGGGTGTCTATTACACACATGAACAACACAGTAAAAGAATGGTTAAACAGTGAAAGAATGGTAACATTTTAGAGCTGGGGAGGTTATTAGAGATTATCTGGTCCTCCTAGATAATCCTAATATCCTATTTTTAGGACAATGTAACCCAGAGAGGTTAAATGACATGTGTAGAATAAGACCATTTGGAAGTGGAAAAAGGAACTGGTTTGGGCAAAAACCATGGCAATTTCAAGGTAATTCTAGTGAGAGGCAACTAATTTGATAATTCTTTTGATATCACTATCTGATAGTTCTTTCTCATTTAAAAGGACATTTAACCTCTATAGGACAGTCTTTGTAACAAAATTGCCTGGCAAAAAACCCTATATTGGAAAAGAGCTATTTGCAGCAAAAACATAATGCTAATGATTCCTCCTTTAATTTCTCATTATTTTTATAATCTCCAACTAGATTGCAGGGTAGGAATATCACACACACACACACACACACACACACACACACACACACACACATATTCCTTTAATCATTAACTCTGTCACTGTCTCAAGTTTTAATGTAAAAAAACCCCCAAATCTCTTATTTTTAGTGAGTAAACAAGCTTACTACTTTTCTTTCATTCCCCTGCTAGCTATTAGGAACCAAATCTTCAAAAAAAGATGAAAAAGATAGCATGATTAAAAATCAATAAAGTTAAATTAATAAAGTGCATCTTGTGGCATGTTCAGAGGACTTATTCTTCAGTTTTGCATTAAGAAGAGTCAGTGGTCAGGCAGTTAATATTAAGCAGGTTTCTGTTGTCCAAAAAGTGGCCACATGGTTTAAGATACTTATGGCAAGACCTCAAAGATACTGCTAAAGTAGGGGTGGTTTAAAGTAGAGTCAATGAATGTATTCATCAGTTGCAAGTGGCACTTACCAGTCAGTATTTACAAACACAGTTGGACACAGGGAATGTACACACAGAGCTTACTAAGGCATAATCTTTCACAGTGTATAGTTAACTTTTTGGCAATACATCACTAGAAAATTAGCAAGTGAGAAGGAGAAGCTAATACTATTGACTGCATAGAGAGACACAAGTGGAAGGCTAAAAAATGCAGAGAAGAAATATTTAGATACAGGAAGAGCAGAACATCAGAGGCAGAGGAGAAGACAGCTGATCTACTTTCACACAAGACAGTTCCATCTTATTCCTCCTCCTTATGGAAACCTAAGATGGCAGGGATTGTGCAGCTCAGAGAAGCTATTCTTTCAAGATGGGGTTTGGGAAACAGCCTAATTTAGTAGGCTCTCAGCCTCAGAGGATCAGAAGGCAAAATTCTGAACGGGGAAAGAAATATATATCAAGGCTGAAATAGTTGTGTTTTTAAACTTCATGTGATCCTTTTTTTTTTAAAGCTTTTATTATTTGACAGAGAGATCACAAGTAGGCAGAGAGGCAGACAGAGAGGGGGAAGCAGGCTCTCCACTGAGCAGGGAGCCTGATGCGGGGCTCGATCCCAGAACCCTGAGATCATGACCTGAGCCAAAGGCAGGGGCTTTAACCCACTGAGCCACCGAGGCGCCCCTCAGGTGATCCATTTTCAATTAAATTTATCCTTCTGTAACTTTAATCTTTCCGATAAAAAAAAACAACTAAGAACATATTCAGGTTAATGTAGAAAATTTTCTTGATTCATTTATTAAAAGATTAACTGACCATCTAATCGCATGCAATTTTTTGGATAAGGGGAGCATAAAGATGAGAATCATCTGATTCCTGTCTCCACGGAGCTTACTTTCTGATAGTAGAGAAAACATGTACATAAATAACTGAAGAACAAACTTCAAGAGTGTTGGATCTCATATAAGAGTTGACAGACACTGGAGTAATTCATTTATTCAACCATTCAACCAATGTTTATTGCACACTTTTTACATGGCAGGTACCTAAAAACGAACCAAAGATAAGGTGAAGAAAAAACTTTGCTTTCATGGAGAATGTGTAGTATTGAGGAAACACAGATAAATTTGTTTATTTATAATAAATATATTTATAAATAATAAATAATATAGTAATTGAATATATTAGTAATATGTAATAAATATACATATAATTTTTATTAATATAATGTATTAGGTTGTAGTAAATGCTTCAGAATAAAATAAAGCAATGGGGGAAGGTGCTGGCAGGGATGAGAAATGGGTGTAGGTGAGATTTGCTATTTTAAGGATGGTGGTTAGGCAAGAGAGAGACAGTACAAAGAGAGAGATGTTGCTTAAGTAGGGCATTTACATCTGCTGCTCATGGATGTTGTCCAACTCAGATTCAAGATACATGCAGAGGCCAAGAGGTCCAGGTGAACCTCTGTTAAGCTGGAGGTATCTTGCCCTTGCTTCATCACTTTCAAACACCATCAAAATACATTTAAACACACATATGTACATATGTATATAAAAACGCAAAGTACAAATATAGGATATTTAGAATAGAGAATATGTGATGTTCTGATGAACTGTAATGTGAATGCCCCCCTCCCCTTCATGGGGACAAGACTCTTTTTATTCGATAGCACCAGGAAGCTTTGAGGAGCACATATTAGCCTCTTGAGTTCATGTCTCACCTGCTCTGCTCTCTGAGGAAAGTGTGGGAACAGTTCATGTGTAGTCATTTGTTAGAGTGCCTGAGAGGGACATCAACTGCAGAGAAACTTCTTTAATAACATGAAAAATGTGATGATCCATGTAGAAGCAAGTAGTGGACAAGAAACAATACTATAGTTTTAGCCCCTTAAGATCAGTCCCTTAAGATCAGAAGCACACGAACACATCTCTGTTACTTCGCTCTTGGTTCCATTTGGTGCCCTGTATCCATGTCCTTTCTCTTCTCTTTCTTTTTTTCTGACATAAAAAATTTCATGCTGCGGTCTACACTTTGATGGTGAGAGTTCTCTGGTGCTCGCCAGCTATGACACCTCCCTTCTGGAACATCCATCTAGGGCAGGGAACAGCAAACCCTTTTCGCCAAGGGCCAGATGGTACATTTTTAGTCTTTGTAGTCTATACCGTCTTGTTCCTAACTACTTGACTCTGCCACTGCAGCATGAAAGCAGCCAGAGAGCATCCCTAAACAGGTGTGGCTACGTTCCAGTACAACTTTATTTTTGAGAACTCATGATGGGCTGGATTTGGACTATGAGCCGTCATCTGCTGACCCCTGATCTGGAGAGCCCATTGCTGCTGTCCTAGTTCTGGCTCGCAGTGTCTTACACAGACTCCAGCTGAGCTCTCGTTATTGTGTTCTTCTCATGACTTCCAGAGGGATTTTTCTAACACAGATGATATCATGTCACGTATCTGCCTTATTTCTTTAGTTCCTACATCATATTGTCCGTATCTGCAACGTAGCCCTGTCTGCTGACTCAGTCAGCTTCGCCCGCTGCTCTGCTCAGACAAGGCTCCAAATCACACCTGCTATTCAAAACTGACTCTAGTTACTAGATTGTCCCCAGGGCCCCACTGCTCTCCACTTCACTGTCTTTCAGATACAGCCCAAACTTTAGCTTATCCTTCCTCATTGACATGAAGGCCTCTAGTATAGATGAGAATGGAACTTCCTTTATATCAATCAGGGACTTCCTCAGCTGGGGTAGATCTAGTGAGGCATGATCTCGGCTGTTTTAGGTCTTTTAAGATATGAGTTATTCTAACCCCCAACTTCACTGAGATTTTCATGGTGCTTCTCATAAATCCTAGACCTTGAGCAGTTTTACTTCGCTGCCCCTTCCCACTGTCTGCTGTTCTATCTTCAGGCTGCAGCATTTACTAAACCCACTGCCATATTTTGCTCATACCCATGCTTAATGTACACCTTTTAAAAAGGTACATTTTTTTAAAAAAAACCCTCCATTTGGTCATTAGCCTTGCTCTCCACATCAATATTGTCATGTTAAGATCTCAAAAAGTCATAAACTTCTCAAGTAACGTCCTTGCCACACTTCTAATTGCCTACATGAGTTATTGCATTTAATCCCTGGCAATTCTTTAAAAATAAATAATTATTATCTCTGTTTTTTAGAGGAAACTAAGAGAAAAAGGGCTGAAGTAGTTTGTTTTGGGTACACACTGAGGAACTGGAGCCCCTTCTTCTGGCCATTTCATAATATCCTTTTATTGGCTCTCATATTTCTAGTCAAAGTTAATCCAAATTTCTTTCTCTCTAGAGATGAAGCACTGAAGCATTCTTATATTAAAACTTCTCTCTATATACGCATATCTCCACACACGGATATCAACTGGACATATATTATCCATCTGTACCATAAATAATAGTTGGATCTTAAATGCACTTGAAAATATTGACAAAGGATTTGAAAAAAATTTTAAACTCTGTAGATATATATAAATGTCAGTAAAAATGTATTTTTCAAAGATACTATGTTTTATGAAATACCCAACTATATATATAAATATTACAAAGAATATTTTTAAAATAAAATTTAAAAAGATAGTTAACGTAATTTATGTATAACTTATGAGTATATATAAATATACTTATATATACCTAAATTATATAATATAAAAGTAAAACTTAATTATTGTACTGTGAATAAGAAAAAGACATGATATACATAATGATGTGTTCAACCCAATTTCCTTATTCCTTGGGAGTATTAGCAGGAAACTTGACTTTTATATGCATAGCTTCATTGATTTTCTGTCCACACTTGCAAAGGTAAATGGACAGTAATGATTGCATTTCCTGAGGTTGGTCTTTGTGTTTCTCAGAGAATATTGCTGTGTTCTGCAGAGTCAGTTACCAGCCTCTCAGTATCTGCCAAAAGTGAGTAAACTCAAAAAGGAATTCTTGATGACATAATCTTGCTTGAATAATGATAGTGGCTTATGTTTATAAAACCTCTTGATCCCTCCCAAAGCACTACCCTTCTGTTGTTTTATTTGATCCTCACAATGGTACTGTGAGGAGCATAAGAACAATTTTGTCATTTCCATTTACTGAGGAGGAAACTAACACTTAAAGAGGCTAAGTAACTGGCATGTGTGTACTGATAAAGGAAACTTCTACTCAGTTGTTCTGACGTGTAGCTTGTGAATAGGCTTAACAAAAGTCTGATTTATCTTTGCTTCTAGAAAAATAGAGTCCCCTCCATGCCCTTTAGAGCCTTGTAAATAAATTTCCCAAAGGAGCTACCCCATATGACAGAATACGTCCCTTCCCCCTTTGTTCCCCCCCCCCCCCCCACCGTTGGCCAACACTTACCCCACTTACTCTTTCCGATTCTAAGCTTGCAGTTTGGAGCCTATTTTAGTAGATCCTGCTAAGCAATCCTGATTTCTAAATTTTAGGTCTTTCCATCTGGAACATTAATTCTGGACATAAATTTATTAGTAATGACCCCTTCATTTATCAGTTGCTGGGAATCATGTCCTTTGTGCTTGCCTTTTGTCTCCTCTCTGAGGTAGCTCATATGGGTACATTCTGACCCTACAGGTAGACATGGACAACCAGCCTACCCTGCATAATGAATATGAAAACATTGTTCAAGGATAACTAGGTGATTTTAGCTTATGAATTCATTTATTTTGCATAGCATGGCTTTTAAATTTCAAATATCTAAGTCATTTTTTTCTAGCCAGAGGTTAGTCTAAGCAGTAAGACCCTGGAAGCACATGGCTGGTATTAAAAGTTTTGTTAGATATTTAGGGAATATTTGCTAGGGAGGACACAGAAACACAAGAATATAATGGTATCAAATACGAAGAGGGTTATAAAACCCTAAATGAAGGGCAAAATAGAAGAAACAGAAGCCAGAGAGAGTGAAAATTAGGAAGACAGCCCAGAGCAGCAAGTCCGTGATGGGAAGTCAGAGGTATACAAAGAGATCTTTTGGGAAATTGCCAGAAATAAACTTTGCCGAAGGCTGCTGGTTTTGTATTGAAAAGGACTAAAGACCAGATGAGAACTCATAAATAGCATCTTATCGAACACTTGTTATACAATGTTGCACAATCATCTTACAAAAACCACATCCTGGGGGTTATGCCAAGATTATTAATTACTAAAAAGAGCAATTTATATGGGCTAAAATATATTAAATACATATAACATCTCAAAATGTAACCCCATAGCCTGGCAAATTAAAAATAGAAACCCAGCTTTGACATTCACACAACAGTAAGTCAATATATGTTAGATTTAAAGTACAAAATAGCTTACTCAAGGAATAAAAGCATACACTATTTCTTCATATCGTAAGTCAACCCCTTTTTTTTCTATTAGAAAAATTTTGTTTAGGCCACAAAAAATGTATTGTGAATCATCTGCCATATTTTCGGTGTTTCATTTTAAAATGTGTTCCTAGTAATGCATGTAAGTGGCTTAAACATGAAAACCAAATGACACAATGATGATATACAGCTGAGCTTACATTGTATACATCTTTATGACATGTTTCGCTTGCTTTAACTCTGTATGGCAGTAAACATCAAGGAATAACTTTTTACTATTTGAACTGAACACAAACTAAAAGCAGAGAAACTATTTTTAAAAACTGTCACCTATTAATATGGTGCCAATACATTATAATGGAAATTGTACATATTACATGTTCAGGCATTCATTATAGAGGGTTTACAACAATGAGAAAAAAATAAATATAAGATAGATTACATTATATCTGTTTATGTCACTGTTTATTATATGTATTGGTTATAAGAAATCATTCTTACCTGACAGCCATTACTTTTTCCTGTGAGATTATAGAAAAGCTAAGGCATCCAAAAAAGTGACCCATTATGTTACATGATGAATGGAATACCAAAATTTGCTTATATTTTGCCTAGACCATTTATATTTACTAGGGTTAGAGCTATAAGTGGATCTACTTCAAAATTCTCTTAATTGGAACAAAAAGTCAAACGGACAAATAAGAAGCAGTTGCTTATACAGATAATAAGTGTTTTCAGAGGACCTGAGAAGTTTTCAGAAAACCATGAATATCTTATCTTCTCCAAACCAGCTTGACTGAACACAGTCCAGTGTAAAGAGTAGCTAAAAATAAAATGTTGGCAAAGGCTCCTAAAGACAACTATGGAGCACATAATAACATTAGTGGGTAGAGGTAGAGATGCCAAACAAAGGGGCAAACTGAAAGGTCTGTCCTGTAGAAAGCTGTTATTAGTAAAGAATTCTTGAGAAAATACTTTCACATAGAATGTTTAGACAGTTCAGTAGAGTTTTGTTGTTGCTATTGGAAATACTGCTTATTTTAGATTCCTTTTATTAATGGCTGGTTATTAAGCCATATGCCTTATAAATAAACCTAATTGGGTTAAGACCATAGCAGTTGGGTTTACGTTCCTAGCCAAAGCATGCTTCTAAAAAACGAAATGCCCAAGTAACATGAACCATAGTTACCGAAATACACAACTCTCCCTGGTGCTGAAACCCAGCTGAGAAGTCATAGGGCATTAATCCTGAAGTTTAATGTGTTCTATTTTACAGGGAGAAAGTCATGGAAACATGCCCAAAACATGTCAGCATATATCCTAGGAGCCTTTTAAAATAGGACATTATCTTAATTGTTTAACTCTTTTTAAAAATAAGACATTTAAAATTCAGATTACTTAGGCCAAACTGGGAAGTATTCAGATGATTTCTGAAATTCCAGAAAGTATATAGATAGTTGTCATCTCACAGGGAAAGTACCATTGAATTTGGAAATACAGAATAATGCTGATGACATATGTATTTATAAAAGAATGGACACTATTCCACAGCACTCAGTAAGGGATGGTGCTTAACACTGCTCACCCAGTCTGGGCACAAAGGTCTTTAGTATGCTTTGTAGAGGTTTCCAGCCCTACATCGTCCCTTGTCCTCATTCCATTTCTCTGGAGCCAAATAAACAGAAATATATACATTATATTTTTTTATCACACTTCAGTTCTGAACAGCTTCACTGCTATCATGATTGGCTGTCCATTTTAATATCAATTTTTTAGCTTCTGATCTATTTTTTTTCTTATTTCAGAATTCAGGAGGGGGTCTTTTGTCTAAGTGCTTAACATTCTTTAGTCACCTAATACCCTGGGTTTCCGCACTGTTTAAGTGCTTCCTCCCATGGCTGCACTGTTTCACTTGAACAACAAGCCTGCCCACCCCCCATCATTTTCATAAGTACCCAGCCTTGGGTACTTGCCTTGACCCTAAGAAATGGAACCAGATAAGTGGGGTCCATAAAGTCCATATTGTCTTTCTTAATTTATACATTGGAGTATTAACTTAACCATGTGTTTCAAAAGTAAAACAATACCCAGAATATTGAGTACCTGCGGTGTGCCAGGTATATAGAAAGATTTATCTTAGTATAATCACATCCATGAGAGAATAGTATTATCCTCTCCATATTTTTAGCTGAGGAAACTAACTTTTAGGTGAAAAGGTTAAATAACTCCACTGAGATTGCCTATTAATAAATTGTGGAACCAGAAAAAAATTGTCAGCATCCTACAGCACCATGATATTTAACTTCATAATTGTTATCTGAAAATTAACTTCAAAATTGTAATCTAAATTTTTACAAGTAAATGGCTTGTGAACACTTTATCAGTAGTAAACACACAAAATACACACTGATCACTATAAGAGGCATCTAGTGGTAAGACTGGCCCCTAGTGAGAAGAAACTTAGACCATGAAAATCTGGATTTGATCCAACTACTTTTCTCCTCTGTGTCTCCATTGTCTAATGTATCATGATTTGCCACATGACTTTCTGTGGCCTTGTTGCTTCATTAAAATAGACTCTAGAGCATAGTGGTTAGGAACATAGCTCTAAGGTCTTATAGGCCTGCAATTCTTGAGCTGTATGACTGGGCAAGGGACTTGGAATCTTTGAGTTTCATCATCCTTATTTATAAAGTAAACAACAGCTACTTCATTAAATTCATCGTGAAGATTAAGTGGAGTATTATTCATAAGCTCTTAGAGTTTCTGGCTTACAGGAAGCACTCAATAAATGTGTATTAGTACTGTATTATTTTTGTTGCTATTATTTATTTGTAGTAGTATAGAAGGTGTTATTCTCTTAACTGCTCAAAGATGAGTTCTGTTGGCAAATATTTAATCCATTTAACTTCTCACTGTAACTATTTCTGTTTCTTTTGTGTTTTACAAGCACACAAGCATACTGGAAGTGTGGCTTTTCTCCAGTGCATATATGCTCTGAAAAGACCTTGTAGAAGGGTATCCACTGCTGAAAGATTCCTGTGATTGACCAAGAAAATTTTTGCAGCTATAGAAAGTTTATGAATTATTTTGGCATAGATCAAATGAAGAATAATTTTTAGGCTGTGTACTCTTCAGATATTTTGTAATAGCATAGTCTCACTTAGAAACCTCTGTGATGGTAGTTTCTTACTGCATGCTATGCTTCATAAATCTGGGCTCTGGTAACTGAGAGTTGAGATTTTCTATTTTGGACACCCCATGTTTGGCCGCCCCACAATTGAGTTACATATTCACAATGACACAAGTGAAAGAGATGATTTAATCTAAGCCACTCATCAGTTTAGGACAAAGAAAATGGAACTCTACTTCTGACAATGGTGGAATAGATAGTTTTAGACTAAATCTTCTACTGAGAACAACTAGACAACCTGGATTGAATGTAAATAAATTGTTTGAGGGAATTATAGAGTTACTAAGATAGCAAGAATATATTTGGACAATATCTAGAAAAGAAGAAAGAGTATACCACTCTTTTCCTTGAATGGACTACAGATGGTTAAGAGCCAAGAACTAACCAGAACTTTATAGATTATAGGATTAGGGGAATATGAATTGAAGTTCAGGAAGAGAGGTATTGTTAAGGGCAATCAAAATATAGATCATTTCCTATAAGGACTGAAACTAAACTTTGCATCTTAGTCACTGGATTGAGATGATTTTCACTAGCCTAGTTGTATACCAAAGAGAAAACTGAATTCTCCCTAAAGATGATAACATTGTAGAGAGCCTTAACATAGCTCTATAGTAATCCATCTATAATGCTTAGTACTTAGTCAAAAGTAATCAGGCATACAATTGAACATCATCCTGGGTCTAAACTGAAAATTTTTTAAAAAGACAATAGAAACTCACTCCTAGAAAGTCAGATAATGGAGGTATTTCTAGCATCTTTAAGATGTTACATGATTAATATACTCATGTAATTAAATAAGATTGAGAATTAGAATTTCATCACCTAACTGGAAACTATTAAAAAATCAAATAATCACAGTGTATGCTTTAGACTTATACAAATAGTATATATCATTTATATGTCAATAAATCTGGGAAAAAATAAAATTAAAAATCAAGAACTAAATAAACTAAAATAACTAATGGATAGGATTAATATCACATTAGATACTTCTAAAGTGATAGTGGGCCAGAAGATGGGGTAGATATATAAATGCCAAAAATATGACTAGGAAAAAAAAAGAATAGTTACCAAAAATAATATTCCGCTGTAGTAAAATGCCATATATATGATAAAGTAAAAGAGAGTAGAGTTGAAGCAATATTGATGAGGTAGTTACCAACAAATTTCAAACCAGCACGATTGTAAAACAGCAACAATAATCCTAAATATAATTACAGTAAAACTGCTGAAATACAAGAAAATATCCCAAAAGCAGTCAAGGGAAAAAAACACATATTCTTCAAAGAAACAACAATAAGGTTGACAGCTGACTTTTCAGCAGAAACAATGGTAGAGGAAAAACAAAATGATACTTTGAAAGGATGGCAACATAATAACTGCAAAAGAAAAAAAATTCCATATTAGGAAAAATCCTTCTAAAAATGCAGGTTAGAATAAAGACATTTGTTAGATCAGAAGGCAAAAAGATTTTCTAAATGTCCTCTGTGCTAAAGAACAGAGAAGATGTTCTTCAAATAGAATGAGAGCTATCTCAGATGGTAAATATTTAGGCATTTATGAGATAATGAATAGCAATTAAAATGGTAAGTATGTAAAAGAATATTGATTGTATAGTGGCACCTGGGTGGCTCATTCAGTTCAGTGTCTCCACTGAGCTCAGATCATGATCTCAGGGTTCTGGGATCAAGCCCTACGTTGGGGTCTCTGTGCAACAGGGACCCTGCTTCTCCTGCCTGCCCCCTGCCTGCTTGTTCTCTCTCTCCGTCTCCCTCACTTTCTCTCTCTGTCAAATAAATAAACAAAAATCATTATTTTAAAAAGAATATTGATTGTATAAAGCAGTAATAAACTCTTTGAGACGTATAAGACACAAATTACTTGACAATAGGAATGTAGAATTCAGGATGATCAGTAATAGAATCAATGTAGAGAATATCAATAGCACTATTTCATTAGAGGTTAATCATAGATACTAGTGGTAATCTCTAGTTACTAACTGAAATGTGTAACTTATGAGTGAATGGAAGGAAAAAATAACATAACAAAATCACTTTAAAAAGCAAAGAGGCAAAAACAGAAACAGTACATGAGACAGAAAGGAAGTAAATAACATGAAAGTTCTATATATCTACATAGGTAATTGCATTAACAGTAAATGAGCTAGGTACTCCATTTAAATAGTACAATGATAAGGATGATTATATTTCATGGAAAAAACACCAATGTGCTTTGTATAAGACACATTTTAAATATAAGAAGATGAGAATGATGAAAGTAAAATGATACAGCATTAATAATAGAAGAAAAGACTGATAAATTAAACTAGTGTTAGTAGCTTTTGTTCATCAAAGAACATCATTAAAATAATATTAAAGTAAGTCACAAAATGGAGAATGTATTTGAAACACCTATAACTGACAGAGTTTGTATCTTATTTATAACTCTGTAATAGGAAAGAGAATTCCTACCCGGTAGAAAACAATGGTGAGAAAGTCTTGGGCACTGCTATTTAAAGTGACAGTCACTACAAACATTTTGGAAAACTTTGTTACTCTACTAAACTTTGAAAGATCAATGGGTAGATAAATAAACAGATACCTTAACGCCCAGCATGTTTACTATTAAGTATATTCCATATATACACATGCACATATACACACGAACTTCACACATTTGTTCACCAAGAGACGTATATGAGAATGTTCATAACACTATTAACCAAAATAGTAAAAACAAATGCTTCATCAGCTGGAGAATAAAACTAAATTACAGGATATTCATGCATTGGAATAATACGGAACAAAACCAATGAATGTAACAAACATGAATGAATATACCAAACAAAATATTGGATAAAAGAAGCCAGGGAAAAGGTGCATAGTCATAAGCCCTTTATATAATGATCAAAAAAGAGGTAACAACTAATTCACAATGTTAATAGAGTAATGATTACCTTAAAGAAAGAGCAAATGTATAGTGATGGAGGAATTAGTGGGGGCTTCTGTGAGTTTTGTCATATTCCAATTCTTTTTTGAGGGGCGTTTCTTCTGTTATTGTTGTTATTATTTAAATTCAATTAGCCAACATACAGTACATCATTAGTTTCATACGTACTGTTTAGTAATTTATCAGTCACGTATTACACCCAGTGCTCATGACCTCCTTAACATTAACCCATCACCCAATTACCCCATTTCCCCCGACCAACCTCCCCTCTAGCAACCCTCAGTTTGTTTCCTGGAGTTAGGAGTCTCTCAGGGTTGTTCTTCCTTTCTGATGACTTCCCATTTGATATTCTAATTCTTAACCTGGGTGATGGTTACACGGGCTTATTCTTTTTATGATCATTCATAGAGTGTACAGTTATAATTTTCCCTTGCTGTATTTTTGCGTTACACTCCAAACAAGTTTGTTTTAAATATAGCAAACCGAACAGAAAGCAGGGCTTTTTTTTTATATAATAAATATAGTCAGTGCTTTCTCAAGCTCTCTTCATCATCATTTTCTACTTTTTTGGGTTTTTTTTTTTCATAGAAAATGAAGCCAATGCTTTTATATAGCAGTTGCCAACTAATGGATAGTGTCTGACCTTGTATGCTTTATAATATGCATGTTGTGTTTAGAATATGAAGTCTGTTAGAATGCTTAGTAGATATAAACCTTGAACTTCAACTCAGTTATGTATTTCCCTTTTAAAAATGAGCTCTGTTTCAGCAGCTAAGATGTCTTATTTAGTATTTGCATCCTTAACCTTTAGAAAAGTGTCTCACATATCCTCGTATAGTCAACAAATGTTAAGAATTTATTCATCTAGCTTATATATTTTCATCACCTTCTAGGTACTGTGCACTCTTCTACTATTGTTGATGTTGAAATCAGTGATGAGGATAGATTAGGCTGCTGATCTCATGCATTGATTGTAGATAGCTATTCTCCCTTGAATCCACTATAGAGAGGCCACTTTTTTCTTTCATAGTGCATCACTAAAATTCTGAAGCTCAAAAGAAAAAAAAGAAAAGAAATTCCTAAAGGATTCCCAATAAGTATGTCCCCTCCAAGGATGTCGTGAGATAGACAGTATTACTGAAAGGGTCTGTGAGGCACCATTATCCAGTTTAGAAATGTTCCTGGCTGGAGGTGTCATATGAGAGAAATCTCCATGGTGAATGACTTTCTTCCAGGCCGGTTATTAAGGATCACGGTCTTAGTCTTTAGTCTCTGAAGGTTCCAGGAAGACAACTCAGCATTTCTGTGATATAGAACCTCTCAAGTCATGTGTTGCTGTGTGTATAAGGAGATGGGACCATGGCTGAGGCTGCTGGTGGTGGGTTACAGTGCTTCATTTCAGCATTCCATCAATACTTGGTGAAAAATTGAGAGCTGAGTGGTATCCTGTTCAGGAAAGTAAAAATGTTACCTTGCTGTGCAAAACAAAATGTTGAGTCTTTGTCAACTCTTACTGATGAAACGAATTAGCCTCATAGGGAAAATTGAGAGAGCTGTCCACGAAATTTTGAGTGCTGCCAAAGACTTCTTTATCCAAAAGTAACTGCTACAGCCAAGTGGAATCCACAGAGTCATTTTTTGCAGTTCTCTTCTTAAGACCTCTCATAAAATGTAAATACTTTCAGAGGAATTAACACTAATTCAGTTACACTGAAAAGTTAGTGGCCCATATGATTTTATATTTTTCTAAGAATAACCATGGTGGCTACCTGTGGAGAACAAAGGAGAATGGTGGAGGTTTCTACAAAATGTAGCACAGAGGAACAGGTTATAGTTTCTGGTGTCAGTGAGACCTGAGTTTAAATCCTGGCTCTGAAACATTTTGGTTTTGTGATGCTTTACAAATTACGTGATCACTGTAAACCATACATTGTATGAAAAGGAGTGACAAGATGCTGTCATCATGAGGGGCACTTTAACAAATGAAATGCACATAGCATTATGCATAGTATAGTGCTTGGCACCAAATAATTGCTCAATATATGTAATTTCCCAACTCAAAGAGATGAAATTATAAAAAATGAAATGGCATGGTTCTGGAGAAAAATGTAACTATTTTAGAGTATAACTTGCTGTGCAATGGTAAATTCTTCCAGAAGATGGAGGAAGTTATATGTCAATAGAATTCCAAGGAGATAATGCCCCAGGAGATGTTACAAATATCAAAGAAAGCAAAACAACCAAAAAGAATGGAGAAAGGTTAGACAATCTGTTGGTAAATTAATGTTAGATTGCTAGCAAAAGGATAAGCTAACAGACTGGGGAAACATGTGTTGACATGATGAGTGTGAAAATACGGGAAAGCAATAATGTTGGAAAAGACTTGAGAGATTGGTTGTCATCCAATTAATTAGCTGCAACACATGCCTGTGTGATTTTACACCACACAAGAGATTTCTCCCACGTGACAATGATGTGAATGCACCTGGCATATCACATTTAACAGGGCCTCTTCAGTCCCTCAACACTGAAGGAAAATCAGAGTGATCAAGAGCAATGATTAAGGGTCTTAGCAGGCTGTTCTCTAATGAAAAAAATGAAGCAACTGAGTAACCAGACCTTGATGGGGATAGCTAGATGCAAATAAATACAAGCTTGTTATAACGTGACTCACTATTACCTAGCCAGAAAATCACCAGCCCAGTCACATTCTCCAACACAACTCCCTAAAGTAAATACAGGAGATAAGACTGTTGGATTATAACACAAAACTCAGTGCCATCCTTTTTGGCTAGCCTCTGTTGGCAAACCACGGTCTGCTGGATTTCCTGATGGGAACCTCTGGACAGGATCCTTTCAATCCCTTCCCCTTCCGTCCTTCCTGAACCATGTCTATTCCATTTCAAACTACCACCTCAGGTTGCTTCTACTCCAAATACCTCAGACTACAGAGTATTGTTTAAACAGGTTCTGGAATTTTCTATTTCTCTGCCTTTATTCATTGTATTTTCATAGCTTAAGGTTTTCTCCTTCACTCCGCACCCATGATGGTCATTCTCTACCCCTTCCAGATCCACTTTTCCTGCTGCCCAGTGAGCTGGGTGGCTAGCTACTTTGCACTGCCTCACCTGGACTTCTTGTCCTCTGGCTTCTCATTGGGTTGGCCAATGGGAGGTATTGGCAGGAGACCTGAGAGTGGGAAGGGAAAGATAAGGAGTTTTGTTCTGGCAGTGTCTATGATCTTCTGTCTAAAGCCACAAATTCCCTCCTGTAATAATCCTTTGAGTTACAGTTATGGCTCCCTCACCTTGACCCTAACAACTTAAGAAAGGTAAGGACATCATGTTCTTGCTGGCCCCAGAATGCTATACCACCCCTCATTTGTCCCCCTAACTCTGTCTATACATTTGCACTAGTCTGTTCATTAGATTTTTGTCAATCTCTTTGAGAGTGCCATCAGTTCCTTCTCATATATGAAATCTTTCTCAGTTTTTCTATTTGAAACATACTTTTCTTCTTGTGTTCTTGATGTAATTATAATAGCTCTTACAACAGAGAATACGACAATTTTTCTGTAACTCAATTAGGTTTTTATTTTGATAACTTGGTGATAGAAAGTTAATGATCAGTTTGAGATCACCGAACTCTCAAAGCAGTGTCAGATTTAGAGGGAGCCTCTGTAACCCTGGTAAGGTGCCAAGTAACCTATGCTCCGGTCATTAGTCTATTCAGTTGCTCATCTGTAATGAACATGGTGATGTCAGACCCAGATCCCTCTTTAATGAAGGGCTTGTAGCTTCACTTCCTGAGATTACAGAAGACAGCCTTCACATGATGCCATTACTCAAGGTTATGACCTTCGTGGGGCTGCACATATTCAGTGACAGTTCACTGTGGTGATATAGAGGTTCAGACATCTCGTCCAGTGCATGGCAACTCTGAAAGGCCTTTGCAGCTCCAGTGTCTCTTGGGTTGGCTGATGCCTTCATGAGCCTGTGTCCCAACTCCACTTCTCCCTCTGTGCTCAATGATTCTTTTGCCTCCCTCCTACAGGTGTTGTTCCTCAGGGCACTTCCTAGTAAACTTCCTGTACACTGAACTCCATTTAAGAGCTTTCCAAGGGATCACTGCCTGCAAAAAAACCTTATTTCTCAGTAACCAGTTACAGCTGATGTGTCTGTCCCTTCTCCCTATCCCTGGCTTTCTTCGTGCCTCCTCCTTCTATTTGTGTTCCTACAGAAATCAAGAGTCTTGCCTAGTTTCATTGGGCCCACCAGTCTCACAAGGTGTCAGCCAGGGCTGCAGTCTGAGCCAAGGCTAAGCTGGAAAAGGAGCCAAGCTTACTTGGTTGTGGAGAGCATTCATGTCCTCGTAGCTGTGGGACAGTTTTACTGACTGTCATCTGGAAGCTACAGTTAGCAACTTAAAGCAGGCCTTTGACCTGGCCCTTTGCTTCTTCAAAGCCAGCAAGGTAGAGTCCTTTAGCAAGACGTGTTTTAATCTTATGTTATCATGAAAGTGACATTCTCTCATCTTTTCTGTATTCATTGGTCAGAAGCAAGTCACACTTCCTGCCCTTACTCAAAGGAAGAGGGTCAGAGGCATGAATAGCAGGAGTGGGGTCACAGGACCTCTCTCAATTCTCCTCACCACACTCTGGCACTTCTGAGGTTATCTGTGACCTCCTCTATCTAGAAACATCAAGCAGCTCTTCTGTTCTGGACGTCTCTGGAAACATTCCTGCAGAATGGGAATCAGGGCATTTCTCTCTCGGGCCAAGCAAACTCTTATTTGTGTTCTCTCCATATCAGAAAAAAATTATGAAGGCACGAAAAGGAGAGTGGGGAGAACAGAGACTCTAGGAGTGTTGCTGAAGTAGATGGAGTGGGGTGGTGGTGAACTATTGCCTGGTTCCAGAGTCCACTCAAGGGTTTTCTCTCATGTTTGAGGGAAAGAGGGCAAGTCGAGACGGAAAGAGAAGGGTAGAGGAAGCATTGGTGATGTCAGGATGTGCATTCTCTGTCACAGACACTTAGAGTACTAAGCAGTTCCATTTAGCAACAGCTGGCATTTCAAAAAATACTGTGATTGACAACCGAATCTTGAATTTTCTACATTAGAATCTAAATCACTCAGCTTACTACTAATTCTCATACCTGCAGGGCAGAACAGCAAATTCTTCAGAGTTGTTTAAGGGAGAAAAATTTTGGACACTCTTACTAGGCTAAGAAGAGGCAAATTGTCTTACCATTTCATAAATGTAAGGAAACGTCTCCCTAACAAAGCCTTAAAAACAGTCCATATTCTGAAACACAAGACTGCACATTCAGTAGATAGTTTTGTTCATTGGTATCTGCCCCTTTTCACTGATACTCATTGCCAGAGCTGACCACAAGCATGAATGAATTAGGCCTTCACCACCCAGCTTGGTGGGGGTTGGGGAGCTGTCACAGAGTTTTTGAGCCTCTAAGTGGCTTCTGCCATTGCCCTGACATGAGTTTACCTTTCATGTCAATAAACTCTCTAAGTAGTTTAAGGTTATGATCTAGCATTAACAGCATGTCAGCAGCCAACTCTAAAATCTTTACATATGTGAAAAGAATTCCAGGCGTATTATGGACAAAATAATCTAACTTAGCCCGATGAAGGTATTCTGTGATATTCTTGTATTGCATGACAATGAAGCATACAAACTGTAAGCATCACATATAAAATGATTGAGTGAGAATAAGGAACTAAACATATTTTGAAAATCTTTTATGTTCCAAGGATTG
The DNA here is from genome assembly GCA_002007465.1 of Ailurus styani. Lineage (NCBI taxonomy): Eukaryota > Metazoa > Chordata > Mammalia > Carnivora > Ailuridae > Ailurus > Ailurus styani. Next base: position 660,978 of record LNAC01000024.1, on the reverse strand, counting down.
TATTATGTACTTATGCCATTTCATTATGTTTTCATAATTACCTTGCAGCATATGTATTAAAATTTCCATTTTATAGATGAGAGATCAGGTCATTAGAGAGGTTAATAAACTGTCAGCATCACAAAACTGGTGGGGATTGACCCAGGATTTAAGCCCAAGTCTGTGTTCTATAAATCCTATTTTTCCACCTGCCATGTTGCCTCTTGGAATTCGTAAATCATTTGCATAGCCCTGTGAGATAATAAAAAATACATACAGGTCTCTGCCCCCAGTGTCTGGCACAGAGATCCTATAAAACCCTTGTAATTTCCTAAGTGATAAGAACACTGGGAACATCTCTTATTCTCCTAATGTCATTGACCCTGTTCCTGACATGGGGCTCATAAGACCCTTGTAAGTTCCTGAGTGATAACAGAACCATGGGGCACCTGGGTGGCTCAGTGGGTTAAAGCCTCTGCCTTCGGCTCAGGTCATGATCTCAAGGTCCTGGGATCAAGCCCCACATCAGGCTCCCTGCTCAGCAGGGAGCCTGCTTCCTCCTCTCTCTCTGCCTGCCTCTCTGCCTACTTGTGATTTCTCTCTCTGTGTCAAATAAATAAATAAAATATTAAAAAAAAAAGAACCAGGAATATCTTTTATTCAAATGTGGTGACTCTGGGTGGGCTCCTGAGTGGCTCCTGGATGGGGGCTGGTCACCAGAGAGAACAAGCCATGATTAGTAGCTTGGAATTTTCATCCTCATTCCCTGTTTTCCAGAGAGGGGAGAGAGGCTGGAAAGGAGTTAATAATTGATCATGCCTACATAAGGAGGCTTCCATAAATTACCCATAATACAGGGTTCAGAGAGCTTCCAAGTTGGTTGAACACATCCACACTGAGAGGGTAATATACCCTAACTCCACAGTAACAGAAGCTCCTGAGCCTCGGGCCCTCCTAAACCTTGCTCTGTGTTCTCTCTTCATCTGGCTATTCATCTGTATCCTTTATTATATCCTTAATGAAGTAGTAAATTTAAGTGTTTCCCTGAGTTCTGTGAGCTGCTCTAGAAAATTAATTGAACACAAGGAGGGATCATGGGAACCTCCAGTCTAAGCTGGTTCGTCAGAAGCACAGGTGATAAGCTGGGTGTGGAACTGGCCTCTGAAATTTGTGTGTGTGAGGGGTCCAGTCTTGGGGGACTGAGCCCTTACCTGTGGGATCCGACGCTATCTCCGTGTAGATAGTGTCAGGAGTGAGCTGAGTTCTTGGATATCTTGAGGGTGTCCGAGAATTACCTGGTGTGGAGAAAAACTTCCACACGTTAGGTAACCAGAGTATCAGAAGTGAAGTGTTCCGTGTGAGTAGTAAAGGAGACACTTGGATGAAGGAAAGACACAGTAGGAAAGAACTGGGTTTTTCCTTACACAGGAGAAGAAAACTGAGTTTGTAATTTATAAGCCCAAAGAAACAGTTCTAGGGACAGCTGAGAGAAGTAAAGAAAGAAAGAAAGAAAGAAAGAAAGAAAGAAAGAAAGAAAGAAAGAAAGAAAGAAGGAAACAACAAAGGGCATTGTGTATTCCTAAGCTTTCTCTTCTTCCCGAAGAAGTAGTTTAGAGGAATTGGTCTGTTCACCTTCTGAGGACAATGGTTTTCTGTCTGGAATTTGAGGCACAGTATCCCCCACAAACAGACTTAGCAAAACACATTGCCTCCCCCACTGTTTCTTCCCAAACACAAATGAAAAACCACTTCTGTGACACCAGCTGAAGGGCTTCAACCCATTACAAAAAATAACTGCCCAATAACCATTCACCCCATGTATAATTTCTGTTAATCAGAAAATACTCACTGGAGAATTAGAAGAGATGTGAGGGTGTGCAGTGAAAAAAAAGGAACCACCAGGCATCAGCAAAATCTTTCCCCGGAATAGACTACCTTTGTCATTCATTCATAAGAGAGAATAATAATACATGGAAGGGAAAGAAATCCAATTGTGTGAGAATCAGAAGCCAAAGCCTGTAAGGGACGCATTAGTGGAAATTGGGTATAATCACTGACTTATATGGGGGAAAAAATAAGAAAAACCCATTGAGGTAAAAATGATACACAGTACAAAACCTGTAACATGGAGGTGTTTGGTCAGTCATAACTGTGACGATTTCTATTATTCTTCCCGAACACTTCTTTATATGAGAGAGAGGAATGAGCTAGCACCAGCAAGCTGGGGCTGCACTGATAGATTCTAGAGAAAACCTCTCATGTACACAAAACATATAGAGGTTCATGTGGCTTTTCCTGTGAATTAGCTATCAAGGGAAAGAGTTTATTTTCTTAAGTCCATTAATTGGAGAGGCATATGGCTGAAACTACAGGGGATAGAAAAATTTAAAAGGTATAGTCTTGTTTTCAATAGTGTTTCCCCTCTCACTAGAAATTTAGACCAAAGGACAAAGATGCATTCATAGCAGAACCTACAGAATAGAGGGACATCACCTAGCTCAATAGACAATTTGATGTGGGCCCAGAGAAGTTTAATAATTTAGTCAGGTTTTGTTTGAGATAAAATAAGGCCCAGTGCCTGCTGTGCACGGTTGGATGTCTCAAGGAGAAAAAGTAGACAACAAAGCATCTGTAAACTAGAAGGCCATGTTGATCAGAGGTCTTGATGTTGGATGGAATGCCGATGAGGTGTTTTGGAAGTGTCTATGTTTATGGGGGCACAAGGCAGATGAGGAGGCTTTTTGCATTCTCTTATTCTGTCAGGTCCTTTTTCATCCAATCTTAGTTGCTTTTCTCAGCTAAGCCTCTTCTCGACCTCCCGTTTTCCATTGCCAGGGTTTTTACTTGTTTCATTGGTTGGTTTTCTTGAAATATGCATGGTATACAAAATCTTCAGGAAAATGAAGACAATTTGACAGATCACCTTTCTTTGTAGGGTTAATCTTTAGGTTTGACCCATTCTGAGTGCCCTTCATTGCTTAATACAGTGTTTTCTCATACATGGCATTTATCGTATCTTCGCTGGAGAAATAGCGCCATGTGGACTTTCACTGCAACATGCCAACAACTTTTATACAACTCTGAAGTATCTTTTTTTTTAATAGATTTTATTTATTTATTTGACACACAGAGAGAGATCACAAGTAGGCAGAGAGGCAGGCAGAGAGAGGAGGAAGCAGGCTCCCTGCTGAGCAGAGAGCCAGATGTGGGGCTCAATCCCAAGACCCTGAGATCATGACCTGAACCGAAAGCAGAGGCTTTAACCCAATGACCCAGGCACCCATCTCTGAAGTAACTTAATACGAATCCATATGTTATCATTGAGTATTCCTGTCTACTATTTATCCCATCATATATGTAAACGTGCTATATTCATTGCATCTACCTTTTGGACTGACTGTTCTTTGAGGTAAATAAACCTAAGAGTTTGCTAAATGATTGATTGCTAAATGAATGATTGACTAGAAAGTCCATCGACTCCTAGTTGATTTCTAGTCAACTCCTCTAACCTAGCACTATCATTGCTATAGGGCTTTTTGGCAAACATACCTGTGGTACCTGAGTTAAATATGTCACTGTGAGCGTGCCGCATGAAAGGGCGAGGAATGGCATGCTTCATCAACAGCTACACTTGAATTCTCCTTGATGATGTAGATAATAGCACAAGCTGTGGTCTGGTGACAATAGGTAGGCATAGTAACTCTGCTGGCTTGGCAAAAATGACAGGAAAATGAAAGTTTTGATCTATTCTGATGGGAAAGCTACAATATGCTTTCTAATTATACAAATTTTAATTCCTTCTTTATACATTCCCAAGATGGCAATCTTTCTTTTTTGACTCTTTAGGTAATGGACAATTATGAAAGAGCCATTCAAGCAAAAATGCTTTTAAAAATATTTTACAGAGATTGAGAATAAAGGTCAAAATACACTTTTAATGTAGGGATTGTTTTTTCCATGATACTGTGTTATCCTGCAGAATATATTTAGTCAAACTATGAAAGTCTTCAATAAAGTTCTCATGTAGAAATTCAATTAAATAATTACATGTTCAATACATGTTCAGTGGTAAAAATACTTTTAGAAAATTGTGATGTACTAGATAAGGAGACACTCACCTTCCTTCCCACCTAGGAACTTCATGGAAACTAGCCTTATACTTATAAGGCTTTGGAGTAATAGAGAGGTATATGGAAAGAAATGGAGGAATATATGGGGGAGAATGGAGATTTTTATGGGGAGGCAGGAGAAGGGGAGCATAAGGTCCCAGGGCAAACTCTTTGCCTCATTAGAAAACCCATGAGCCAACCTATAGCCATCAAGTGATTTGAGATTTCTGTTTAATAGTTTTAACTCCCTACTCTCAGGGTTCTCATGATGCAGGAGCTCTTTAAAGAGAGGGTCACAATATTTCTTGTGTGATTACTGCTATGATAAAGGATAACACCCCTAACCCTGACTGAGGAATTCATTTCCTACAGGGACACACCTGCAGAACATGCACGTTTCTCTGCCACTTTGTACTGGCTCCAAGAATCAAATGGGATTAGTACTTAGACCATGTGTTTCAAACTTGATCTTTGTATCTGAGGAGCAGCCCAAGGGTAGGATGGGCAATGGACTCCCACGTTTTCACTTTTCTGTCTTTAGGGAGGAATCGTGTGTGTTACCCACTTTCCGTTACGGAGCTGGAGATATAAGGTACACCTGCATTTGACACTCCAGTGGATCAGGTGTTGAGAATAAGGTATCCTCTTTACAGGGAACACCATCTGGCAGTGTCCTGAATACCCCTCCACTGCACTTCCCCCATGGGTTTCTTCATTGCCTTTTCTTGTCATTTTTTGTGAGCTACTGGACAATAGCCACCATATCTAGTCTACAGAATAGAAAACAAAACCCAGAGAAGGAAAATGACTTCTTCAAGATTAACGAGTACAAAGCCAAGCCATTCCTCCCCATCTTAGAATATAACCTAACTTTCGGACAAGATATCACATTTCCCAAACATTTTTTAATGGAATCAGCAGTTCTGAGTTGTGTATTTGAATAGAACAGCTTCAGGGAAGGCCTGTAGTTCCATTGTTTCAGGCCAGGCTCTGCTCTTGGCAGCTAGATAAGTCTGATACTTCGGAATCAGGTTTTAGTACTCAAAGCCCAGCTCCTATTGGGAAATATTACATGATTAGATATACACCAAAAGTTTTTTGGGGGGTATAGACTTTTTTTCTTTATTTCTAAGCATTGTAAATAGTAGTCAGGGAGGTGAAGACGGAAACCATTGATCATGCAGGCTCTTTCAAAATGTCATCAGCAATAGTAGTCCGATGGATTCAGAAACCATAGCTAATCACTGGATCCTTTAGTGAGTTAATGATAGTAAAAGTTAAAGTTCTTTTATTAATAAAAAAATACTGTCCCTTTTTTGGTCAAGTTTCTTCGCTTGTAAAAGGTTGTTTTTTGCTTTTCCTTTAATATCCTGTCTTGACCATTTCTTTTTTTCATTCCCTAATTTAACAAATTGTATGCTCTTTGCCTCAACCATTTTTAGTTCTCTCAAGGCATGGCCATTGGTTTCAGGAAAGGCTTTTTAATCTGTCTGGTCAATTAGCTACATTCCCAGGAGTAAAAAATTTAATTTCCCAAACAGAGAAATATGAAAATTACAGTGGTTTAAAATGAATCTTTTTAAAAAATCTTACTTTTCACATACTTAAAGTTCCCTCAATCTCTTGTCAAAACCAACCTAGACTCTATAAGGAAATAAGAAAGGATATTCTCAGAAGGCAATTTAAATTGTCCTTTACTAATAGTGACACCAATTTCACTATAGCAATCAGTTGTCATTTATAAGGAGTAGGATGTATTCTGATATTTTTTCAGTTCAATCGTTCAATTAGACATTGTAAACAATAAGGTATAATTAAGCTTGTGTCATTTAAATAATGATTAATCTATAATTAAGTAGAGATGAGCCAAAAGAGGTATCTGTTCAGTGAAGAGAAATTATTTATTTAGAAATAGTCAGGATTTTGTATAAAATAATTGATAAGCTTGCAAATAATTTACAGTTGGGTTGGGTGAGGGGGAAAATGTCAAAGTTTTACACGTCTCTTCTTATATTTTAATGATGTAGTTATCATTTTGTAGTGCTCATTTCTATTAAGGGGCACAGAAGCATTTAAACATGGTTTAGCAATGTTTTTAGTGCCAAAATTTTGTTTCTGGATAACTTTCAGAGTTCTTTATAAAATACATTTATATTTTACATTCATTATGTTTTATGTATTATTAATATATATAGAACTGTTTTAATTTACCAAAAGACTTAAATAAGAAATGATTAAATACCATCACAATTCCTCAGCTCTTAGTCATAATCTTTTTAAAAGAAAAAGTCTCTTCTGAGATTTTTCAACAGGAGAGATGTTTTAAAAATTTTAGAATATGCCTTAATATATAGGGATCATTACTAACAAACATTGTTAGTAAACCATTTAATTGAAAATACATTAATTTTGTTTCTGTTAGGAAATCTTCTTTTTCTCTATCATAATCTTGACTTACACTGTCAAGCAGAAAGATGTTTAAGAATTGACAGTGGGTAGTAGTAGAGTTTCATATGCAAGGGTCTAATACAAGCTCAGTGGAAAAGAATAACCAACATTTTCATCCTCGTTGTTGAAATGTGCTATTTGTGGAATTGAAAAATGTTCGGCTTATCCAGGAAAAATGCAGTTATTGCTGTCTTTACCTCAGAAAGGACCTAAGAGCAGGAACAGTGAATTAATGTTACCATGTTGGTAAAGCATGTTGTTATTTACAAAGTGCATCATCTCTTTTGACTCTTACCTCTGTGGGACAAGTACCATTTTCTCTAATTGACAGCTGGAAAAACCAGAGCCCAGGAGCGTGTAAATGAATTTGCCAAGTTCTCACACATAGCCAGGTGTGACCAGGTGTGGTCAAGCCTTCTGCTTCATAATCCACTGCAGTTTCTCCTGAGAAGAATGGACTGTGTTAGGGAGAAGGATGTGTTTGGGATCTTTTATTGACTTTTTAAAAAATCCTCAACTCCAGTTTGCCCCCAAGTTTTCAACATGCCTGCAGGCTGTGGTGTAGGGTCAATATAAGTATCAACGTGTTTAGTTGTTCACCTGTTACATGGCAGTGAATAAGGTGTGCAACTGTTTTACTTGTGACACCCACAGCGATTTTTACAGGAGAGGAATAGGAGCAGGGGGGTGAGATGACCCCTGAGGTCCCTTCTAGGTCTCTCTCACATTCTGGGATTCTCCTGGGCTGACAGCAGAATGAATGCTCACAAAATGCATGCTGAATGAATTAATCCACTTCATACAGAAGTGAGTTATAGAGCTGACATCTTTGAGAGATAGTAGCACTGACAGCGTCATATGTTGACAGCACTCCTCACAATAATTTTTAGTTTGATGTAATGCTGGGAAAACAAAACATTTGCAATTTGTTTTTCTCTATGAATAATTTTAGACTCTGAGTTTTGCAGACTTTGCAAAGAATAACCATGATGTGCTTTTCAGCTGTCTCTCAGCTCAAAAGCTCTTTCAGCTTCCTTCTCCTGCCACCCAGAAGCAATGCCCTTGCCTTCCACACATAATGCCACTTTCAGGGCGAGAACTAACCCAATGACATTTATACTTCAAGGACCTGTTCAAAGTCCACACTTTACAAGTTAGAGGAACAGGGGGGGTTCATTTGATCTGAAGTTTTAAGGAAGGGTTTTAAGAAGAGGCAGGGTCATGGATTATGAAAGAGGAGGTGAAGACATTGCGGAAGGGGTCAGAAGAATATTGCAGAAGAGATAGTGAGGAAGCGGTAGTCTGTTTGCGAAGGTGTGCTGAGGAATCTGTGGGAGTCGAGGAGAGCTGGCCTGAAGGCATCTGAAAGGAAAAAGAAAAACAATAATAAATAAAAGCATGAACCTTAGGAGGAGGTCAGTTAGCAAGAGATCTTCAAATGCTAGGTTGACTTAATTTCATCTCCCCTTCCCTTCCCTTCCCTTCTTCCTCTCCCTTTNTGAAAGGAAAAAGAAAAACAATAATAAATAAAAGCATGAACCTTAGGAGGAGGTCAGTTAGCGAGAGATCTTCAAATGCTAGGTTGACTTAATTTCATCTCCCCTTCCCTTCCCTTCTTCCTCTCCCTTTTCCTCTTCCTCCTCTTCCTCCTCTTCCTCCTCTTCCTCCTCTTCCTCCTCTTCCTCCTCTTCCTCCTCCTTCTCCTCCTTCACCTTCATCCTCTGGGCAGGGAAAAAAGTGCATTTTCAGCACTTCCCGGAATAGAAGGACCCTTTTAGGAGGGGAAGTTCAGACTGTTTCTCTTCCACTTAAAAATATGTTCTCACTTTTGACCTGTGAAGACACGAGCAGGGGCTCGGTGCCTCTCCTGCAGTTGAGGCCCACACGTGTCCAGGTGTGCCGCGGCTATAGCAGGCCTCTTTAAAGGATGTCTGGGGCACAGGGGCATTCCGGCCTCTGCTGATCCCTGTGTTTAACTTCTAGCCTGAACTAAGCGATACTGGGTAGGGAGATCCAGAGCCCCTTACATGCTGGCCGTGAGCCCATAAGCCTGGGAAAATGTCTTTCAGCTTTGTCCTATTAATTGTGTTCGTGTGACTAGAATGGCAAACTGGAGGCACATAATCTCCAAGGCACAGCTCTTCTTGAAGGAGATGTGCCTTGTTTGGTCCAAGTAAAATACAGTTTATTAAAACACTTTTAATGAAATTACTCAAAATTCTAGCTTACATTATTTGGCTTATATATCCTTCTACCATTCTGTAGTGACTAAAGTAAAATAAGCTACTAAATTGGTAGCTACTCAATGGAAAATAAAGATTCACATTCACTAATATTATTATCACGTTGGTCAACATCATATGTTCCATTGCTATTGATCATCTAGGGAATGCTTTATCTGTACATATTTTGAATACCATAAAAAGTTTATATAAAAATAAGTTTTTCTGGCTAAATCAGATAATTTAATATTTTTTATGCATCACGTCATTGTTATCAGGTTTTTTTTAAGATTTTATTTATTTATTTGACAGAGAGAAATCACAAGTAGGCAGAGAGGCAGGCAGAGAGAGAGGAGGAAGCAGGCTCCCCGCTGAGCAGGGAGCCCGATGCGGCCTTGATCCCAGGACCCTGAGATCATGACCTGAGCCGAAGGCAGAGGCTTTAACCCACTGAGCCACCCAGGCGCCCCTGTTATCAGTTTAATATGAGTACACAATGGCAGTGATTTCTGTAATGCCTTAAAATATTTGATTTGCTGGAGCCACAACCAAGATGGACTATGGCGCCATACATGTTAAGCTTGGACTGATAGATAAACAATTACTCTTAACCTAAAGCAGTAGAAATATACGTTTGTGCCAGAATTTTGCAGTTGGATCCCACAGTTGATTTTATGACATTCTTCCTGGATAGAAACAAATAGATCTGTTTCTGTAGCAAATAGAAATTCAGATTGATACGTCCCGTGTCCCCAAGAACGAAGTGATCGCTTTACTAGGCTGGCCCTCCTCTCCCTCCTTCCCTTCTCTCCTCCTTCTCTTCCCCTTCCCTTGATCCCTCCCTTCTTTCCTCCTTCTGTCCTGCCCTCCCTCCCCTCCTTCCTTCTTCCTTCTTTCCTTTTATTCCTTCCTTCAACATTAGGAATGTTTCCTTTCTGTCACATCACCGTGGTCGGCTGAGCAACTGCTTCTGAAATTACTTTGCTCCACCCTCTGTTAATGTATGCCCTGCTGCTTCTAATAGATAGGGAAAAAATGGCAAGGATGCCTTGGGTGAATATCGGAACACTCCTTGACTTTCAGTAGGAAGGTTGTGCGCCAGGAATAGTGACACATTTTCAATTGTCTCACGGCATGGCACTTAAGGCAGGTGGCAATCTTGTAGGACATTCTTCTTCCTAAAGTCTTACCCAACTCTTGGGCAAGTGTTCAGCTTCTGCCTAAATGCAGCTCCCTGATAAGGCTTTCCAAACAGCCCTCCAGTGCTGTTTTTCTCGGTCAATTCTATAACTGATGCAGTATTTCTGTATTCCATTTATTCCCTGATGTCTTACACCAGCCTTTTCCTTTATCTTTACCTTCTTGTTTTTGCCTTAATTAATACCTGGAGTCTCTTTATACATCATTTCAAAAGGGTATACATTATTCTTAATTTATCCTTCTAGCTCCAGATGAGTAGATTATCATCTTGGTGCAATAACATTGTTTATTGAATCTCAGGCTCCCAGAAGGGGTGTAAGCATATTAGCTTTAGAGTCAGACAGACCTTAGTACGAATCCTACATCACTAACTTGGTGATCTTGAAAGTCTGAAAAACTTCTTTAAGTATAAATTCCTTTCTCCTAAAATTGAAGAAGTGGAAACTCCTTAAATTCCTAAAATGGTAATACTTAATGCTGGCTTCTTTGGGTTTCTGAGAATGTTAAATGATACACATAAAACCAGTAGCACTGTCTACGGCATATAATAAAAGCTCAGTAAACATTACCATACTTCCCTCATCATATTACTGTGTTTTGGGGTATTTTTTTGTGTGTTGAACCTGATGATTTAGTAGAAAGAATATGAGCTTTGAAGGCCCAGACATACATGTTCATGTTCTGCTTTGACCACTGTGTAGATGAGCAATCTTGGATATTAATCTTGTGTCTCGCTGTGATCATCTATGAAGTTAGGACTACCTACATAACTCCACAGTGAGGATAAAATGTCACAGTGAAGGTCTGTGACAAATATAATGGCTGACATATAATTATTGGCAAATGAAAGACATGGCCACCTCCCATCTTTATTACTGTCTTTGGACAGACCTGGGGACAGCCTTCACTATGCCATACCACTAACTTTAGCACCAACCCACTAATTCCCTGTTTCTCTGTGATCCATCATTATTTTAGATAACTTCAAAATTATCCTGACATTCATAGACATCACAAAGAACCAGGATTTGGGATTTATTTTCATTGAGAATTATTTTAAGATCTTAAATTTTGAAATTATTCTTTCTGATTACCATGATTTCATTTCACACTCCATCACCATGGCCTCTCTACCCTCTATCCTTCCATACTGAGTCCATTTGTTCTCCTCTAGCCCACAACCAGCCTTTCTACTTAATCATTTCTACTTAATCATTTCTAGTGCTATATTTCCATGAATAGTGTTCAACTTAACCATTTCTAGTACTTCATTTTCCTCAGTCTTATGTTACCTTGTGAATAACTCAAACCAACCACCAATTGNAACTCAAATCAACCACCAATCAGACCAAATTGCTTAATTTTCTATTTTTGCAAGAGGTTCCATGGGATTACTTTTAATTATTACCTTAAATACTGAATTAAATTCACCAGTGAACCTTTCTGGGACTGAAATTTTCTCTATAAGAAGGTTTTAAAATCACAATTTTAATTTCTTTGGTATAAGATCATTCAGGTTTTCTATTTGTTTCAGTAAATTTTATCCATTTACAAAATTTATGTCAATCACCATTTTCCCTGGGAAAACTTTTTTTGATTTATTGATTTGATGTAATGTCTCATTCTTTGAAATTATCTAACACTTAATTGGACTTCACTTAAGAATTTACTTGATATCATTTGAATTATACCCATGTTGGCAAGTTTCACTGATTTAATCATCTTTGTACTACTCATCACATCAAGTACATGAACAAAATCAATAAGTACACTTTGAATTCAGGTAGCTTGTTACGGAAGATTGTAACGTTTTTAAACTTCAGAATTAGATTCTATCCCTTAGTCTTTGGCATAGCTCCCCGCCCCCATAAGTTTCTAATTATTCTTAAATGACTAAACCCAGAAGCACTTTCCTGGATACTCTTTTCTAAAGGGATGCTAGTTCAATTGTCTAAGAAGTACTAGTGAGAGAAGTTAATATTAAATACCTGAAACCTGGTTACAGTTAGTATATCTTCTCTCACCCCATTCTCCCTTCTTTCCACCATTACGTGACTCATCACTCAAGCATTCTACTTAATCATTTCTGGTGGTTTATTTCCATCAATATTATTTGGTTTAACCATTTCTAGTGCAAAAGGTAGAAAATTGGCCACAGCTTCTTAATAGTGATTCAAGAATAACCTACCATGTTTAGCAATGGGACAAGACCAGGAGTTTTGTAAAAGAATTTGTGTTAGCATGTTGCCTGGATAATTTAAAGCATATTGGAGGTTTTTTTTTGGTTTTTGTTTTTCATTTTGGTCATGGTATTCAGCGACGGCAGCAGTGTTAGCCTTTTGAGCTTACTAAAACTTCTTTGTTTATTTTTTACTAAATCTTTTTATTTATTTTACTAAAACTTCTTTAAACTGCCACCTTTTGATAGCAGTAATGCATCGCCTTTCTAAAAGGATGTTGTGCTACAGCTTTGATGATGTAAGCCCAGTTCCGTGAGAAAAATAATACGTGTCAGACAATGAATGTGCACATTTCCAGAGGAATTCGTATGTTTCTTGAGGTTGCTCTTCTATCTTGGTCTAGCTGTGTTTGATGTGCATGCAGCTCATGACAGGACAACAGTTAAGTGGGTGGGAGTATTTATTCAGCATGTTCTATTTCTCTCTTTCCCTCTCCTCCTGTCCAGTCTCAGAAGTGGACAAAAATACTGGTTTTTCTTAGTGCTCCCATATTATGAGAAGAAAGGCAGCCTTGCAATACTTCTTATTATAAATTCAATTTCTTGAAGCAGACTGCAGGGGGAGGCTTATGAATAACAAAGAGAGAGGAAAGGGGAAATTTGTGAGAAAAAAATTTGCGAGTAATTTTCCTGGGATTGAAAGATAATTCAGAATGCCACAAATCAATAAAACAGAGATATATCTGTGAGAAAAAGAACTGCTGGAAAGAATATGTATTGTGTATGTGTGGTTTCGTTACCAAAAATGCTCATAGTGAAACCAAGAGTAGAAAATGGGAGGTTTTTGAATTTCACACAAACTGCGAGAAACATCTGTCCCACGCATTCCAGGACTGAATGCTAATGCAGAATGTAGGTGACAGAGCGTTTTACACCATGTTTTGTGATCTCTGACCTGTGAGTTTATTTAGGCGTACCTCTGCCTCCCCTCACCTCACCCCAACCCTCATTTAAAACTTGTGTTTAATGTTACACTGGTCTCTGGTGCATGTAATAACATTGTACTATTACTTAATAAAATATTTAATAGCTCCCAGGAATCATCACTTCAACTCTCTATTCTGTTCCTCCTCATGCCCAGAAAAATAAAAGCCATATGCATCAAACCCATATGAAATTGGCGGGAGCAATAAAACATGATCTTTTATTATATTATTTATAATCCAGAATGCTGTTAGGGAAACAAAAAATGAGCTCCTCTCTTTCATGTCTAGAGTTTGTGTGACTAAGAGGAAGAAAGCTAATGATGCATGTAATACAGTTGTGGACAGTGATTTACCTTTGATTTTGTCCACCTGTGTTCTGAGAGCAGTCAGTTACTTGGCCTAAGGAAAACAGCATGGGTGTGATCCCAGAGGCCTCTCAGTTTATTCCCCTACCTCTCTGGGAGAAGTAGATGAATAGCTCTCTTTGGACAGAAAATGGAGCACGTTTTCCTGCAGGCATGCTGTCCCTGTCCAACTCCGCCGAGAGTTGCTGCAGGCAGAGGTGGGAATATCTGGCTACCATTGGCCCACAGAGTTGGCAGAGTTTCAGCAACCAGGAGGACAGCTCTCTGAGTCTTCTGTGTCTAATGCCATCTCCCCACGAAGATGTTTTAGACAAAGTGCCAAGTTGTAAATCTCTCTCATGGTGCTCTCGTGGTGTATAGGAAATGATGCCCTGGGGGAAGGTTTTCTGGTCTTCAGCAGGGATGCTGAAATGACCATATCTGGGCATCTCACATATGTGTCCTGATGACTTCTATCAAAACTCCTCTGTTGACTTGTTGGTTGTCTCAGCATATTTGAGACTCGGCTCTAGCGACCTGACTCCCTTGGATTGACCCATACTCAGTTTGGGCCCACATTCTACCACTGGACCCTTGTACCTGGATGGTGTGAATGATACCATAGGGCATCCTTTGGTGTCTTCCTAAGAGATCAATGGCTGATATGAGAGGTGAGACTAGGCATCACTAAGATTTATATTGGATACGAGGCATCCTACCAACCAGTTCTTTTTTTTTTTCTTTTTTTTAGATTTTTTATTTATTTGACAGAGAGAGAGAGAGAGAGAGATCACAAGTAGGCTGAGAGGCAGGCAGAGAGAGAGGAGGAAGCAGGCTCCTTGCCGAGCAGGGAGTCCGATGCAGGCCTCGATCCGAGGACCCTGAGATCATGACCTGAGCCGAAGGCAGAGGCTTTAACCCACCGAGCCACCCAGGCACCCAGCTACCAACGAGTTCTTGAGCTGTGCCCTCTTCCCAGTTAGTTCACCTGTCCATCATGCCACCATTTCTGTTAGAAATGTGGAAGTAAGGGTCAAATAAAAATCTGTTATCAGGGAATAATGTACTAATGGTAAAGCAGGCATTATTTGATAGTTGTAAACAATATTGAAATACAAACCCTGGGGGCGCCTGCGTAGCTCAGTAGGTTAAGCGTCTGCCTTCAGCTCAGGTCATGATCTCAGGGTCCTGGGATTGAGTCCCACATCGGGCTCCCTGTTCCGCGGGAGCCTGCTTCTCCCTCTCCCTCTGCCTATCTCTCTCTCTCTCTCTGTCTCTCATGAATAAATAATTAAAATCTTAAAAAAAAAAAGAAATACAAACCCCAAAAATGGCACTGCTGAGAGATTTGTGAGGAATTTAGTGGGGGGAGGAAGCAGGTCTTCATTATGTTACTGTGTTTTACATTTTCCCTTGACTAGCTAGGCTGGCTGTTGTCCCTTTCATCCCTGGCCATTTACCTTCCCTGCCCCCATTTTTAAATGTTACTATGTTAAGAGCCCCAGTGAAATAATTAATACTGTCGAGTATTGCTTTTTATTCTGAGGTCAAACCTATTGGAATATACTTCTGGTGTCTTAACAAATCCAGTGGAAATAGACATTTCCGTGCAGTGTTTTATTTTACAATTCTTTGCTCCCACATTGGGTGGGCGTTGCCTTCCTGTTTTCACATTTAGTCAGCTTTCTGTCCCTCGTTCCCTGCCTATCGAATTGTTATGAACTCTTTTCTGTGGGTGTTATCTATTCCTTTGGCTTTACTTTCCAGTTTTACTAATAAATAATATGGGATATGGCTAGAAAGGTTGTTAGGCATGAAATAAAAAGCACATTGAAAAGTGTGCCATCTCTCTCCCTGGAAAGTTTTCAGTGTACAGGACAGGTGTAAGTCGGTTCACACCATGTTGTGTTCCCAGGAATGGATTAGCATTCTTAGGAAGGCTCAGCCCACCCTTGTTTTTATAATGATTTTCTGTTCGGGGGTTCAGTATATATTTTTTAAGTACTTTTTTAAAAAAACATTTTATTTATTTGTTAGAGTGAGAGAGAGCACGCACAAGCAGGTGGAGCAGCAGGCAGAGGGAGAAGCAGGCTCCTGGCTGGGCAAGGAGCCTGATGTGGGACTTGATCCCAGGACTCTGGGATCATGACCTGAGTCGAAGGCAGTTATTTAACTGAGCCATCCAGGTGCCCCTATTTTTTAGGTACTTTTTTTTTTTTTAAAGATTTTATTTATTTATTTGACACACAGAGAGAGAGAGAGATTACAAGTAGGCAGAGAGGCAGGCAGAGAGACAGGGAGAGGAGGAAACAGGCTCCCTGCTGAGCAGAGAGCCCGATGCGGGCCTCGATCCCAGGACGCTGAGATCATGACCTGAGCTGAAAGCAGAGGCTTTAACCCACTGAGCCACCCAGGCGCCCATTTTTTTAGGTACTTTTATACACAACTATTTACATTATTATACTTCCCAGGGATTAATTAAATCAGCAAACATTTACTGATTTTTTTACTTCATATCAGGCACTATGGTAAGTACTATAGTTCCGTAGAAACAACATGGTAATACTATCTATAGCGAATTTGTAAGAAGAGCACTCGTGGTATTTCATGGTTAACCTAACACTTTCATTTTTATCATCTCATTTGATCCTCATAGTGCTCTGGGAGTAACAAAGGTGGGTATTAACATTCCCATTTCACAGAGAAGGAAAATGGCTTAAAGAAGTAAGGTGAGTTTCACAAGGTCACAGCTAATAAGGGGCAGACTTAGGGCAGTGAGTAGGAGGAATTTTCATTTAAAATTGATCTATGAAAGATGGTAGTCCTTGAATTCCAATAACAACACGTGACTAAAGACACTTACTTGCTTTATCAGAGCTCAAAATTAGTGTCTTTCTGATTATGGTCCTCTCCATCGTCCATTTTACAGAAATAAATAACAGCGAAAAGAATTGTTGTAAAGGCAAGCTATGTGACACTATCCATAAAATATTATTGTTGTTTCTCAGTCTTATCCCAGAGGGATAGTTAAATCTAAGAAACACTAATTTATATGTCAGACCAATAGCATATTCCAACAGGAGATCAATTTAAAGGGACATTTATTTGTTGATTGTTATTTTTAAAGAGACACCAGTAGAATAAAAACCATTTCATAAAAGAAACAGTAATCTTTTCGTTGCTCCTTCTGGTTCATGCTGCAATTCTGTCTGGCTCTCTCATGCTTAGTGCAAAGGCAGAGAGAGGAAAGTTAGAATACCTCTTCATCATGAGTGTCACCTTGTTTCTTCTTTTAAAAACTCGATACCTAATAATTTTAACTAATAAATTTATTTACATTTAATTTATACCCTTTTTCTCCTCTGGTCTTGGAGAAGATCAGTAAATATATGAAGCATTTCCACAGTAGTTTATAGGAGGGGGAGGGGCTAGAGCTTTCCATGGTATTTTCTTAACCTGAGAGCCTTTGACACTCCTGACCACTTCCTGTCTCTTGAAGTTCTCTCTTCCTTCAAATTCTTAAACCTGCGTTGTCTAATTATCTCCCTTCCTCGGGTTCTCTATTTTTCCTTCATGCTTTCAAATGTATCATCAATACCTTGAAGTTCTATCCTTTTCTGAAAGATCCTATCTTCCGGTAGTATATCTATTTTCATGATTTTATCAGTCATCCAATAGGAGTGACTTCCTAAATCACACATTTGGTTTTGAATTCTCTTAAACCCAGTTCACTGAAATAGCGGCAAGATAAAATTATCTTGCATTCTATAACTGATATTTCGCTATTAAAAAAAAACCTGACTCTCTCATTCATTCTTAAATGTATTTCACTCAGCGGGATGGTCTCCCTTCATTTCTGTTGGCAATACTCTTGATCTCCCAGTCATAAAACTCAAGTTTCAACCTATATTAATCTCTCTTCCCTTTTGAAAACACATTTAATCAGTTTCCAAATCCTGCCAATTTCATCTTTAAATTATAATTACTTTTGTCTACCTATTTTTATTTACAGTGCTACCATCAGGTACTCTTTTTTCACTTCTGTCAGATTTATTTTCTAAAATCTAGCTATTATCAGTTACAACCATGATCAAAATCTGTCAATAATCATCCAGTGTATCAAAAGCCTGACAGGCAAGTCTGCCTACAGTGTCCCTTTCTCACACTTACTCACTTCAACTTATATTCCAGTTCAAGTGTTATATTTTCTCCGAGGTAGACATTTTGCCCAATCTTAGTTTTATGGCTTTATCCATGCTATTTTTCCAATGGACGAGTTTTCATCTCAATTCCTACCATATAATAGGAACTCCACAAATCCTTCAGTTCATTTTATTTTCCATATTATGTGTAAGTCAACACTGACCATCCAGAATGAAAATCTAGCCTGCCTCTGTTTTTCCATAGTAGATCATTTGGCCTTTTGTATTATATGCATTATATGCCTTAAGATCCTTACTGTCCTTTATATTCATGTATGTGTATTTCCCATCTTCCCAACTAATTAATAAACTACTTATTAAGGATTATGTTTTATCTCTTCTTGCAGCTGCCACAATAATTCAGAGCATGTTAGGTACTAAACAGTTGATTGGTTGCATATAAACAAATTCGTACTGCAAATTATTTATATTGATAAGCTATATATACTTGCTTTTAAAGATTATTAACAAGATTATGCATGGTGATAATTCTTCATCAATGGTTTGTAACTCTTTTAGGCACTTAAACTAAAAACAAATAAAAATCCATTAATTAGCTTCAATTAGTCTGGCAGTAGATCAAAGCCTAAAACAGATGACAAACATGAACAACATTGTTACAGTGTCTAGTCTTTTAATCCCAGGCACAGCCTTCTCTGAACTACATCCATCCCCTCTCTTTCTTCTAAATGGGACAATTATTAAGGCTTTTCCTAACTGATGATGCCCAGGGAAGGTAAACTTACAGAGAGGCAAAAAAATAAATAAAAATAAAAAAATTTTTAAAAATGACAAAAGTAGAAAGCCCATCTTATATGAGAGTTGAGAAGCAGTGGCCTGGGGGTGGGGAGCAGTTGGTAGTGTTGGCATTATATTAAGTATATACTCTATTCAGTATCTTTTAATCCAATTCTTATAGATATAAGCAATGTTCTACACTGTTTGTTAATGATTGTCTTTCTCCATGAGTCTGTAAACTGTGGAGACCAGGAGATATGCATTATTCATTTCTGAATCCTCAATGCCTAGTAGTTTGCATATGTAATTTGGGTGCAATGTTCATTCATTCATTCATTCATTCATTCATTCATTCATTCATTCACTTTCTTGGTGCACAAGAGGATAATAATACCTTGCCTTCTCCTTACCACTAAATATGTGGATCGCTTATATTCCAAGTCATGCAGCTGACATTAGGTAACATTCAGGACTTAAACAAACTGATAAAAATGGACAAGGAAGAGGGGAGAGAACCTCCTCTACACAGCCACGCATACTTTCTGCCCTTTCTCCCACACATTAATTTATTAAAAAGAAAGTAGCAAAAGACTAGAAGAAGTAGTTCTTTAGGCTGCTAATGACCTAGATTATGCCTTTTCCACACTTCATTAAATATAAAGGAGAAAAGCAGACTCCTAGACCCATTTCTCTGGAGTGGTGGTTCTCAACCAGGAGTGATTTTGCCCCAGGGGGAACATTTGGCAATATCTAGAGACATTTTTGGTTGTCACAACAGTGTGTATGTGTGTTTGGGGGCATCTAGTGAGTGGAGGCTGGGTATGCTGCTAAATAGCCCATGTAACACAAGACAGCCCCACAAGGAATTTTCTTTTTTCTTTTTTTTAAATTATTATTTGCCCCAGGGGTACAGGTCTGTGAATCATCAGGCTTATACCTTTCACAGCATTCACCATAGCACAAACCCTCCCCAATATCCATAATGGAATTTTCTAGCCCCAAATATAAATAGGGCCAAGACTGAGAAACCCTATTTTGGACTCAATAGATAAACTGGGCCCTTGGATTTTGCTTTTTATTTTTTTAATTTTTAAATTTAAAAAATCTTTAAATTTAAATTCAATTTAGTTAACATATAGTGTATTATTAGTTTCAGGAGTAGAATTTAGTGATTCATCAGTTTCATATAACACTGGGTTATATATATCCCAATTATCCCATCCCCCCACCTACCTCCCCTCTAGCAACCCTCAGTTTGTTTCCTATGCTTAAGAGTCTCGTATGGTTTGTCTCTGTCTCTGATTTTATCCTGTTTTGTTTTTTCCTCTCTTCCCCTATAATCCTGTTTTGTTTATTAACTTCCACATATTAGCGAGATCATATGATAATTGTCTTTCTCTGGTTGACTATTTCACTTAGCATAACACCCTCTAGTTCCATCCATGTCATTGCAAACAGCAAGATTTCATTTTCTGATGGCTGAGTAGTATTCCATTGTATATATATACACCACATGTTCTTTATCCATTCATCTGTTGATGGACATCTGGGCTCTTGCCATAGTTTTGCAATTGTGAACATTGCTGCTATAAACATTGGGGTACATGTGTCCCCCTGGGTCACTACATTTGTATCTTTGGTGCAATTGCTGGGTTGAAGGGTAGCCCTATTTTCAACTTTTTGAGGAACCTCCATGCTATTTTCCAGAGTGGCTGCCCCAGCTTGCATTCCCACCAACAGTGTAGGAAGGTTCCCCTTTCTCCGCATCCTCACCAACATCTGTTGTTTCCTGACTTGTTAATTTTAGCCATTCTGACGGGTGTGAGGTGGTATCTCACTGTGGTTTTGATTTGTATTTCCCTGATGGCAAGTGATGGTGAGTATTTTTTCAGTCTCTTTTGGCCATTTGGGTGTGTTCTTTGGAGAAACGTCTGTTCATGTCTTCTGCCCATTTCTTGACTGGATTTTTTTGTTCTTTTGCATGTTGAGTTTGATAAGTTCTTGATAGATTTTGGATACTAGCTCTTCATCTGATATGTCATTTGCAAATATCTTCTCCCATTCTACTTCATTCATTCTCACTTTTATGGCCTCCACTTGGGACTACATCTTGGTAATAGCATTTTTAATTTTGGCCTAACTAGATTTTGGTTCTTTTATCTGTATAGTAGGGATTCTCTAGTGTATTGTAATTTTTTTTTCCCAATCCCAGCTAGTATCTTTATAATCATTGTTTTAAATTCTAGATTAGACATCTTATATCCATATTGATTAAATCACTGACTCTGAGTATTACCTCTTGTTCTTTCTTTTGAGGTGAATTTCTCTGTCTTGTCATTTTGTCCAGAAAAGAAGAGAGAAAAAGGAAAAAAACAGCAAAACCAACAATAACAACAACGAAAACAAACAAACAAAAAACAACCCTAGGTCCTGGGTATGTTTTGGTCTACTTATTAAACTAAATTCAAAAATAAGAAAGAAAAGAAATATACATATATGTGTATATGTATTTAGTATCACTGTATGACCATGCATCATATGTATACATATAAAATATGTATATATGTAATACAGTGAAAGGAAATACAGGGAGAAGAATCAAATTTAAAAAATATATACGAAGCATATATATAAATAAAGAATTGAAAAAATAAGAACATAAATGAAAAATAACAATAGAAGAGTAAAGAATAAAAATACAAGAACGTTATATGTTGTTTTCCTCAAGAGCTGAAGCTTTGCAGCCCTTTGTGATCAGGCAGCTTGGTGACAGCGACTTGTCTGTGCGGGTCTTCTCGGGGAGAAGCCTGTTGCACTGATTCTCAGGTGGACTTGTTGCAGCGGAAGTGTGCCGCCCGTGTGCAGGGAGGCAGGGGTCGGTGTAAGCGGCTCTGGACTCCTCTAGGTGGCGCTGTTTTGTTTCCTGAAGGCTTTCAGCACTTTGGGGCGGGACGAATATAGCCACGCCCCACTCTCTAGCCCCAGAGCTGAAAATTTGCAGCCCCCACACAGCAGAGAGCCTTTAAAGAAAAGCAACCAATCACCCTTGTTTCCCCAATTTTCGTCAGAACTCTGTGTTCGTATAGCCTGTGATCAAGCATTTTTATCTCAGGCACACAACCAAGTTTCAAAACTCCAAATTGCAGGGACTCCAGTGGTGTAGACCCACACTGTTCTTCCCTGGGAGGGTCTCTCCAGGCTTCTGCCTTATGTTGGACCCCTCCCAGGAAGGCGGTCACATGAAGGTGCTGTGGTTCGCAGTTTATGACAACACAGAGAGAGAGGAGGCACCTAGACTCACTGTTCTCAGCTGGCTTCCCCACTCCTATGCCTGCACATCCCGGGGCACTAAGGTTCCACCCTTTCTTCTTGTGACCCTGGGGATCCTCAGACCACACTGTCATATGGGGGATTCTGCCCATCTTCACCACCAGAACACCTTTAAGCTAGACACATCCCTCACTGTAGCAGACTTGGAAAGGTTCTAATTCTGTACTCCATTGCTTATAAAAACATTGCAGTGGCTCCCTTAGGCTCTCTCGCTTCTGCCTTACCCTCCATTATATCATACTGGAATCAAGTTTCTGCAATTCCTACCTCCCAAATAGTGGTCGCTTTTCTACTTGTAGACTTGCAACATTTGTTTTCTCAGATCTTCGATTGATTTCGCGGGCATTCAGAATGATTCGGTAACTATCTAGTTGAACTTGAGGGATGAGAGAAACTTAGGGTCCCCCTACTCCTCCGCCATCTTGACTCTTGGGTTTTGCATATTTAACATGTACTCTATATGATCTAATGGAGATGATTCATGACTCTCAAAAAAGCAAACTTATCCCTTGAGTAATTATTTCTCTGTGATTCAACTGCATGAAAAAATTATTATGCATGCGAACATTCAATTAAAATGTATTTTGCACCAATACGTATGACTCTTGTTGATATGAAATGCTTAAAATGAGCTTCACAGAGCCCCAGCATGACTTATTATTACTGGCAGGGAGCAAGCCAAGGTTAACACCCTCACCATCTAGTCAAGTCTGACAGGCTTGTTGGCTCCATTGTCAAGGCGTATGCCTACACAATTAGAGCATGCAGTCGGCTTCGGTGTCCCACAAAAGAAAAGTATTGTAGCAGATAACGGCTTCTAGGATCCCTGCTGTCAGAGAAAATAAGCAAGTTATAACTTCTCCATGGTCCTGCTAGAGAGCATTTTCTATGGTGTCTGTTGCGGCTTCATTCGGATGCTACATGTTTCCCTCTGGTAAGTGGTCCAGCTGACTTTTGACCTCATCTTAGGTCATGCCATATTGATTCCTGCATGAAGTTATTGTTGGGAATTAAGACTTTTCTCCCTGCTACAAAACTTAATACTACTATTGATATGCTAACAGCTTCTAAATTACTGTTTGGAGGAGGATACCATTTCTTTTTGTGCAATACAGAGTGTCAGCCACTAAAGAAGGGCTCTTCATTAAGGTACTGAGCAGGCTCTTCTTCTTAGTCTCCTTTCTCCCCTGATGCCACAGTCTCAACCATACCCCTTTGTACCTGTTATGTCCTCAACTATTTACAACCATAGCCATCTTCATGGACCCAAGCAAGAGAACTCCATCCTTCCTTCATCTTTATTTCTGACATCCTGTTACCTGAAAAAGTTATTTTTACCTCCATTGTAATGCCCATACCCCCCTTCCTATGTGCCATCTCTTCTTCAGTTTAACCCTTCCTTGAAAACTTTTGCTTCTAAAATTAGGGCTGCTTTCCATTTAGTTTCCCTATGGGTTTTGTCTTTTGCTTCTCCTCTAATTTACCTTCTGTACTACTTTGGGTTTTCTTTTGCAAAGAACTCTCATTATGTTATTCTGTACGTAAAATTCACAAATGATTCCCTATTCCCTATGGAGAAAAATCCAAACTCCTCAGAAGAGTCTGAACCCTACTTCCCCCTACTTTGCCTTATACTACCTCTTTAGTTTTCGAACAGACAGCACAACTTGCCTGAATAAGGTTATTCTTTTATATCTCTATCCGGTCTTGCATTGTTCCTTTTGCAGGGACTACACTCTCTTTTCTTCTCCATCAGACAAACTCATATTGATACTGAGGGATGACACTCAAATCATATCTAATGCTTCTTCTCTGACCTGCCTGGACTAGATATTACCAGGTCTGTTTCCCTAGGGAGCACTCTAAGAGATTTGTGTGCAGGAACTTTGTTGGGAGTGTATTCTTAGAAGCAATTATCTGTGGGAGTACGAAGGTGGGAAGGAAGCAGGGTCGTCCAGAGAGGGAAGCTGAACTGTGCTGCAGTCACAACAAAGGCCTCTGACAATGTTATGGGGAACTCCTAGCTGGCATGACTCTTCAGAGTTGTCCTGAATGAAGGCAAGGGGGCTGGACTTTTATACCTCAGTGTTGGCATGTCACTGTATGTGGATTGTTCCAGAAGTGGTGTGACACCAGGCAAAGCCTGGGAAAGTCCTAGAGAGGGACTTTGCTGAGATCTGTGAATAACTCATTCTTTAACAACTGATGGAATGAGCATATCAGTCTTTAAAGAGGGTCTGAGGAGGTAGGCATGTAGGACCCCATGGCATCCACTAGGACAGAGATATTCATACCTTCTACTCAGACCTTAATTACAGAACTTAGCATTTTGCACAGTGTTTATTTACATCCTTTTCTCATTGAACCAAGCTAATGTTTTCGAAGGGAGTGCATTTGGGGGTCAGGCTCATGGATCCAGGGAATATGGGATAGGCACCCCAGTGTAGTAAAAGTATATTGTATTGGACTTCATTCAATATAAAAATGTAGCTACCTAGATGTAACCAATGGATATCATTGATTGAATATTAAGATCTTAGTTGTAAATGAGAATGGCTCTGTTTCTCAATTAAAACTAACAAAGTTTTTAATAGTCAATATTTATTTTTCTCATTAGTAAAGAACTTAGATTTTTTATAACATCAATAGCATATCATTGTACACTCATAAGAAAGAAAAACTTTTTCATTTAGAAGTCTGGAGAAAATGAATGGAAAATAATATTACATGACAATTATTTCCAAAAATCTTACCAACGCTCAATAGCGAAGAGAACAAGTTTAATAATCCCTTAGTGTCTGGTACCTACTCAGATTCCTTCTTACTTGTAGAAGAAAACATTATTAGAAGATCAAAGATATATATTGAAACAGGAAAGCTGTGGCCTTTGAACATAGTTCATTTAGTTCTCATCATTAGATGATAAAATATAATGAGTTCATTGTTATAAGTGAAACTATTCAGGAAATGTAATAGAGTTTCATAACAATATGTTTAGTATAGCATGCAATTACTCATTTATTGTTTATACTATTCATCATGAGTCAGTTGATGTCAACATTAAAATTTCATCTTGAACACTGCCTGGCTTCTCTTTGTTTAACTTGTTAGATTCCCTAGATGTTTTATTCCTAATAATTACTTGTTTTGTTCTTTTGAATGCAAGAGCATAATAGAAAAATAAACTTTTTCTCACTTATCATTAAAGACACATTGAATTTCATAGGCACCAGGTACTACTCTTGATATAATTTATTTGAATTTAGGCAAAATGATGATGTAACTATTCTGAGCCTGAAGCTCAGAAATCATTTTACAAACCAGGTAACACCTGAGGCCACCAGAAGCTGCAAAGAACCAGAATTATTCTCACCTAGAGCCTTCAGGGGTATTTGGCCCTGATGACAACATGACACCTTGATTTTGGATTTTTGAGCTTTAGAAATGTGAGCGGATATATTTTTCTTGTTTTAAATCCTAGGAAATGAATACAGATTTTGATGCCCTCTTGAATTATTATTTAAAAAAAATTTTTCATTTATGTGACCTCTCCATCTCTATTTTAGGTATTTAAAGCTCAGAGACTTAAATCAGCCCAGTGTTGACAAAACTAGGGGCTGCTAGATCTGAGAGAGCCAGCACGCACTTGTGCTTCTTTTAGTTCCCGGAAGAACTGGAACAGGTCAGACGGGTTAAATGCATGGATGAAACTAAGTCTAGGCCGTGTGTAAATCTCAACCCACAAACTGTGACCCCTCTTTCTCACTCAGGAAGAAGGGTTCCACAGCTCAGAGGAGAACTCTTAGCTCATATTATTTTAGAGATAAGGACATTGCACCTCTAAGCTAAGACTTATCCCCAGTGACACACTGAGTTAATTCTGGACCCAGATGTTCTGGTTCTTATGGTTCCTCAGTTGCCTAGAAGGATAAATGGACCCTGACACAGAGACATAAGCATCAGTAACTCAATCAGATGTAACTTTGTATCAGGAAGAGAATATTTGTGGAAGTATATTTGCATTTGTCTTAAAATATTTCCTACTTCCTACCCTTATGATAATTGTATAGGACATTAGTTAGATTAACCAAACATTTGTAGATCACTCTTTATGCACTCTACATTTTTACTTCTATTATCATCTTAAATCATTGTCATGATTTCAGATAGATTATGCCATTTGTCTAAGATAAGTGGCACTTGTTTTTTAGTTCCCACCCCATTTTTCACTGGAATAGCAGCAAAACAGGGTAACCATGCAATTAATTGATAAATCTGGTATATTTATAGAGAGAAATGAGGCACTATTCATAGATACACTGGACAATAAGCATAAACCAAGACTGTTCTGGCACAGTAGGACATAAAGTACGAGGTAAGAAGGGTCTGGGAGATTCCCACCACTTTTCTCTAAGTTGAATTTTGAACAGCGCAGTTGAAAGTACTCTTCCAGTATATAATGTAGTTGTGCTTTAAGAAAGAAGTCTCTCTCTAAGAAGTGCATTGTAGCAGTTAAATTCAAAGCTGGGATACAATGTATTCCGAGATAGAACTGGTGCAAAGATTGTTAAGAATACCTTGACTGCTCCCTGAGAAACCAAACTCAGTGACAGCGGCACCTGTAAATTTGGTTTAGTTCACTCAAGACGTGGTCCCCTCTTGTAGCTCTTCATTCTGTGAAGTGCTCTCCCTCATGCACAGTTGGCCTCATTGTCTTTGTGCTTTTTAAATCCTTTAATCGTACCTCTTTTCGGGCACTTATTTTGTTACATTTAAATTTTCACAGCTGTGTGTGTCCTTCTCCCTCAGTAGAATGTATATCTCCTCACTTTGTGCCATCTTTCGTACAGGGACAGTTGCTCACCACAGGTAAAACGGTATGGGGGAAATTCTTGTGGACAGCAGATGAGCACAAAGAATGGAGGCTTATCTTTCTTGAAACAAATACCCATCAGAACCTAGAGCAGAGGGGGAAAATGTATGATGTCAGCAGTTTGAAAGGGCTTATGGAAAATTTGACATACTCTATTTTAATAATAGCGATATCGACAAACATAAAAACAACAAATGTAAAGTATTTATTATGTACCAGGTACTCTTTTAAGATACCTTCACATCACTTGGACACTAAAAACTGACAATCTCAGCATGACTTTACTGTTCCATAATCTTCAGTAGCATAATTTTCCTATTACAGAACACTCTTGCCCAGGAAGATGAAAATTGCAAATAACTACATTGCTCATTACAGGAATCCCCAAGACCGATTACCTCCTCAGTAGAAAGCATCAATAGTATACTACCTAAGACTCCTTGACTCCTTCACCTCAAAATTCTCCTTCCTATTTCCACTAATCCCAAATTACCAGGATCTTTACCCAATCCTCATTAAGATGTACACTGAAAAACCTGCTTTCAACCTGACTAAAATTTCAATACACCGAACTCCAGCACACTACCAGGCAGTGTAGAGGTTTTGTTCTCCCAGGTAAGCTATAAACTCAGCTTTGCCTATCCAAAGCTTATAAACAGCTTTGCTCTTCTGGGGAGCTCTCAGCAAGCACATTACATACAACTAATGCAGTCTTCCCTGCAACTTTGTGATGTTTAGTGTATTCTTATTCCCATTTTGCAGAGGAGAAACTAAGCCCAAGGTTATACAGCAGGTAGATGGTATAGTTGAGACCTGAATCTAGGCTCTGACCCTATAGTCAGTATATTTGCACTGTATTCCTGTGAGTCATTTAAAAACCACTTTAATTGGCCTCATTTGGAAGAAATTTCAAAGCATCAGAATAAACAAAACACTTAAATTAAAAAATAAAGACACAATTAGTAATGCAACATTTCAAACATCCTATCATTTACATAAGTTAGTCATTCTTTTACTCACATGCTCACATAGTTTTTCTCCATTTAAAAGAGCAGTGATAAGCATTCTGATATTTTCAGTGGTCATGATGCAGGAAAAGTGTCTTAACATCTGAAAATATTCTGGCCATTGAAAAAATAATCATTATATTTATCACTCCCAAATGGCCAGTGTGTTTCAACTTGCATCTACTGTTCTAGGGAAAGGAAACTATCTGCTACTAATTTACTGATGGTATTTCCTTGGAATTAAAAGACAGTGGATAACCAAGTAATATTAAAAAAAAATCCTCTAAATGTGTTTTGATGGAAATTTTACCATAGGAAGGAAGAAATGGGAAAATACATTTGGAAAGAGAATACCCAAGGCTAGACTCCTGCCCCAATAATCGTTGTAACTGAATTGAATAAAAAGGTTTATCTTTATGAAAGGGAACAAGCTTGAATGGTTTGCTAACATCATATATGTTAGCATCCATATATGATGGAGCTAAGGTCCTATATAATATCAGTGTGCTAGAAGAATGTGGCAAAAATTTACACAGATAAGTCAGGTGGAGAAAGTCAATTATCATATGGTTTCACTTACTTGTGGAACATAGGGAATAAAATGGAGGACTCTAGGGGAAGGGAAGGAAGAGTGAATTGGGGTAAATTGGAAGGGGAGACGAGCCATGAGAGACTGTGGACTCTGAGAAACAAACTGAGGGTTATGGAGGGGAGGGGAGGGGGGGATGGGTGAGCCTGGTGGTGGGTATTAAGGAGGACATGAATTGCATGGAGCACTGGGTGTGGTGCATAAACAATGAATCTTGGATCACTGAAAAAATAAAGTAATTAAAAATTTTCACAGATAAAAACTCTGGCATTCAGGTCTGAAAAACAAATGTTAAATGCCTTCTAATAATTAAACCTAACTCAGAGTGATTTAGTCAGCCTTGTAATGTAGGAACACACCAACACATCAGGCAGGTATTTAAACAGAACATAGATGACTCTCTTTCTGGAATATTCTGTATGACGGTTAAATCAAATGATGTCTAAGGTCCTTCCCAATGACTAAATCCATGCTGCTGATAGAACAATGTGGTTTGATAGATCCAAGGTTTGCATTCAAGTTTTAGTTATGTGGCATGTTGCCATGCCTCATTTGTGTATCTATATTTTTAGATACTGTCAGGAATGTTTGGCAAAGCCCATTTACCACTTAGACACATCTGCACAAAACTTTCGTCATGGCTAGATGTCCAAAAGAGAAGGGAGAACTAAAAGAATTTATCATAGAGCTTGTTCTCTTCATCAAGGCTGGAAGAGGAAAGGAACATTTGTTTTAATTTTTGAATGTCTTTGAGATTAGAGTCTGTCCCTCCTAGCCTTCATGGTAGAACTGGATCACCTCAGTGAAACCAGGAGTTCAACTACTGGGCATATGGCTAATTTAATGTGTTTCCCAAGGTATAGGTTTCTGAGGACAGGAGATTCCATATTTGACCTTGAGGAACAGTTTGTTCTGAGCAGTGACTATAATAGTAATAGTATCAGGGTTGTCAGTGACCAAAGGGGTGACTCAACCAGAGGATGCTGACAATGACCTGGACCTGGGGATGCTAGGATTCCAGCATACTGAATCTCAGCTCTGCATTCAGCAATGACAATATTGTCAAAGTAAATCATGTTTAGAGGACTTCGAGGGTATTAAGGAATGATGGCCAGAGCAAGGGCTGTTTCACTACAGGGCAACACTACTTTGGGGCCAAAGCTTCTTCATCCCTTGCCCACCAGAATGGTGGGCATCAGCCATGAAGCACTAAAATGGCTTTTTTCTTTTCTTTACTTGAAACTTTTTTTTTTGGCGGGGGGAGGGGAGTAATGGTTTTAAAAAACCATTTTCTGAACATAAGAGGCTGAAACAATTTCTTGGTTCTTTAAGAAGCAAGTCTATATTGGCACTGTATTTCTGTTTCTTTTTATAAGTTCTTTACTATTATCATTAATATTCTTATTATTTTTATGGGTATACAGTACTGTGAGTTTAAGCCCTGCAGAGACTCTGTTAAGTAGTTACCACAATTAGGATGCTGAGCAGTTCTGTCTTCCCCAGAATGCCTTCAAAAAAAATTAATATAATTACATATTCACACATTTATTAATGTGTATATTAATTATACAGAATATGTAATTTACATATATAACTTTATATTACACATAATGTATAAATTTCTTACAAAATTTATCTGTTAAGATACAGAGTTGACCCTTGGACAATTTGGGGATTAGGAGCACTGACACACCACCCCCTCCACAGTCAGAAATCTGCATACAACTTTTGCTTCTCCTGACAGGTAATTACTATTTGCTTCCCATTGACCTGAAGCCTACCAATAACATAAACATAACATAAATGTAACATAAACAGTTGATTACCTATTTTTTTATGTTATGTGTATTATGTACTAGATTCTTACAATAAAGAAAACTGGAGAAAATGTTATTAAGGAAACCCTAAGGAAGAGAAAGTACATTTACAGTACTGTACTGTAAAAAATCTACATATAAGTGGACCCACAGAATTCAAACTCATGTTGTTCAGGATTAGCTGTTATCTTTATAAGAAATGCACCATTTTGCATTTTTATGTGAGTTCCACTTGTCCTGCATTGGGGTCACCACTTGGAATTGTCAACAGTTGTTTTTTTATTTTTTTCTTTCCCCTTCTAAATAAGTATTTAGGGGAATCTCATTGTAGTTTTAATTTGCCTGTTTCTAATGGCTGATGATGGTGAGCATCTTTTAATAATCTATTCATTTGCTATCTGTGTATCTTTTTTTGGTAAAGTGTTCAAATCTTTTGTTCATTTTTAATTTGGCTGTTTACTGTTGAGTTAGGAGAATTCTTCTATATAAAGCTATATAAAAGTCCCTTGTGATGATATGACTTGCAAATATTTTTTCTTCACTCTGTAGCCTGCCTTTTAATTCTCTATGAAACTTTCACAAAGCAAACTCTTTTTAAAAATTTATTTTAAGTAGGCTGGCCCAGTGTAGGGTTTGAACTCATGACCATGAAACTGAGATTCACATGCCCTACCAACTGAGCCAGCCAGGTGCCCCTATTTGTTTAAATTTTAAAGTCTAATTTATCAAATTTTCCTTGAAAGACTTTTTATTTATTTGTTTTGACACAGAGAGAGAGAGAGAGAGTGAGAGAGCATAAGCAGTGAGAGGGGCAGAGCCAGAGGGAGAAGCAGTCTCCCCACTAAGCAGGGAGCCTGATGTGGGAGGGACTCTTTCCCAGGACCCTGGGATCATGAACTGAGCTGAAGGCAGATGCTTAACCAACTGAGCCACCCAGACACCCTCTCAACTTTATAGATCATGTTGTTTTATGTCATATGTAAGAGCTTTTTGCCAAAGCTTAGGTCAAACAGATTTTATCCTATGACTGACTTTCTTTCTTTCTTTCTTTCTTTCTTTCTTTCTTTCTTTCTTTCTTTCTTTCTTTCTCTCTCTCTCTCTCTCTCTTCCTTCCTTCCTTCTTTTCTTTCTTTCTTTCTTTCTTTCTTTCTTTCTTTCTTTCTTTCTTTCTTTCTTTCTTTCTTTCTAAGATTTTATTTATTTATTTGACACAGAGAGATTACAAGTAGGCAGAGAGGCAGGCAGAAAGAGAGAAGGAAGCAGGCTCCCTGCTGAGCAGAGAGCCTGATGCAGGGCTCAATCCCAGGACCCTGAGATCATGACCTGAGCCCAAGGCAGAGGCTTTAACCCACTGAACCACCCAGGCGCCCCTCTATGACTTCTTTCTACATGTAGAAAGCTTTACCTTTTACATGTAGAGCTCTGATCTATTTTGAATTAACTTTTCTATGAAGTGTGAAGTTTGGGGTGAGATTTATTTATTTATTTATTTATTTATTTGGCATCAAGATGACCAATTATTCCACTTGTTAGAGGAAAAACAACAACTTCCCTGTATCAAATTACCTTTGAATCTTGTCAAAGAGCAATGAATCATATTTGTGTGGGTCTATTTCTGGACTCTTTATTCTTTTCCATTGATCTATGTGCCTCTCTCTTCAGTGCCACTGTCTTGACTTCTAAAGCTTTATAATAAATCCAGGTAGTATGAATCTTCCAATTTTATTGTTTTCAAAATTATTTTAGTATTTTACTTTCATCATTTTTCTGTAAAAATTTAAAATTAGATTGAATGTACAAAAAAATCTCCAGCGATTTTGCTTAGAATTACATCAAGGCTATAGATCAATTTGGGGAGAATTAACACGTTAACTATGTGTGTCTTCTGGAGTGCCTGAGTGGCTCAGTCAGTTAAGTGTGTGCCTTTGGCTTGGATTATGATTCCAGGGTCCTGGGACTGAGCCCTGCATGGAACTCCCTGCTCAGTACAGAGCCTGCTTCTTCTCCCTCTGCGACTCCCCCTGCTGTGTGTTCTCTTTCTGTCAAATAAATAAATAAAATCTTGGGTGCCTGGGTGGCTCAGTGGGTTAAAGCCTCTGCCTTCGGTTCAGGTCATGATCTCAGGGTCCTGGGATCGAGGCCCGCATCGGGCTCTCTGCTTGGCAGGGAGCCTGCTTCCTCCTCTCTCTCTGCCTGCCTCTCTGCCTACTTGTAATCTCTCTCTGTCAAATAAATAAATAAAATCTTAAAAAGTAAATAAATAAATAAAATCTTGAAAAAAACAAAAACCTATGTGTGTCTTCCAATTCAGGGGATACAGTATGTCTTTCCCCTTATTTAGATTCCCATTTTCTTTTATTAGTGTTTTTAGCAAATAGGTCTTGTATATATTTTGTTAGACTTATACGTGTTTCATTATATTTGGTGCAAATATATACTGATGTAATGACATATCCTGCAAACATGGTAAGCTCACTAGTTCTAGGATATTTGGTCAAGATTCCTTGGGATTTGTTACACAGATAATTATGTCTGAATATGAACAGTATTGTTTCATGCTTTCCAATCTGTATGCCTTTTGTTTTTCTTCTCTTATTGCACTGGCTAGTACTTCCAGCACAATATTGAACTGATGTGGTGAGAATGAATATCCTTCTTGGATATTCTCAACTTAAGAAAAAAAATATTCAGTCTTTTACAATTAACTATGTGGGTAGAAGTGTATTTTCTTCTGTAACAGGTTATCAGAAAAAGGAATTTCCCTTCTAATCCTAGTTCTAGTTTCCCAAGAGTTTCTCTCATAAAATGGCATTCTAGGCTTCCTCTTACACTGATAAGAGTAATTTTAGCCAGGATTATATACCTAGGAAGGAGGGCGTACTGGCAGTGTAGGGATATAGCTGAGTTTATTGTTGAATTGTGTAGTATAAGGTCAGAATGTGGTCATTAAGGTGCCAATATTGGGTGACATTGTTTTTATTTAAAACTGGTAGAACCAGATATCACAACTACTCTATGAAATGTACTTGGATAATGTCTGCAGATTGGATGGATATTGGACGTGATATTCTGTAAAAAGACTTTGTATCATAAACTTGCTTTGTTAGGATTATATCCTTCCTTATATGAGGGTTGGATAATCAGGTAAATGGGATACAAAAACATTTTATAACTAGTTCATTTATAATACATGTCCTACATTCTTCCAAAAACACTTGAGTTTGCTAGAGAGAAAATATGTGTACATATTATAGCCTGAAATGTTGATTCATTAAATAATTGTACTGTTTTTCAGTTAATGCTTCATTGACTAATAATTTTTTAAAAGTAACAGTTGTCTAAGTGTTTGGACCTGATATACTTCAGTTGTCTCATTGCACTTCCCTTATACTTCTTTGGAAGAGTTATTCATTGATTTTCTGTCCTTCGGTGTCTGATAAAAGATTTACATGAATTATTGTATCACATAAAACATAGCAAGCTAGATTGCATTGGCCACTATCTTGTTCCTGAATATAATTTAAAGTACTGACATTGCTTTAAAGCCTCTAAGTGTCTGCAGTTCTCATTATATTAGAAATTATTTCTTGGGCACCTGGGTGGCTCAGTGGGTTAAAGCCTCTGCCTTCGGCTCAGGTCATAATCCCAGGGTCCTGGGATCGAGGCCCACGTGGGGCTCTCTGCTCAGCGGGGAGCCTGCTTCCTCCTCTCTCCTCTCTCTCTGCCTGCCTCTCTGCCTACTTGTAATCTCTCTCTCTGTGTCAAATGAATAAATAAAAAAAAAAATCTTTAAAAAAAAATAAAAAATTAAAAAAAAGAAATTATTTCTTCCATTTGCAGTTTCAAAATAAGGGAGATTAGTCAATGTATTCATAGTGATATGGCCCAAAAAATACCTTTGGGGAGTCAGGACTTAGACATTTATTTTTGTGACCTCATGTAAAGAAGATCTCTGCCTGGAAAACCAATATTTGACTCCCAGTAGCTGGTGTGAGGCCTACGGTTTTCAGGTTTTTGGGTGGCATCTTCAAATTTTATAGCTGACTTTGTAAAACATGCAATATAAATTGCAATGTCATGAGGAATCTCTTTTTAATGCCTTTATTAGCTATTTCTCCCTGAAGCAATTCTTGGAAGAGCACATTTTAAAAATTAAACAAATCTGAAGAGGGTTTAAGAAAATGTATGGGTTGGCATAATTACAAATCTAGAGCAAAGACTATTCATACACTCATTTTCTTGTGTGTGAAATTTATTCAGTGGGTTTCACAGTGATATTTTGTATTCTGGGACTGCACATCTCTAGCCAAATCTTTGCATTCAGTTTACTTCTCTTCTTTCCATCTGTAATGGTAGATTACTATACTGAGATTTTAGTCATACAAATTTAGAATAAAGTCATTCATTGTATGTGATAAAAATTTTTAATCTAACTCACTTGTTTTGGGAGAGGTATAATAAAATATCAATAGTGCTTCAACATCTTTGTACCTCTGTCCCTTCATATGTCAGAAGAATGAATAATTAACTAGTTTTCCTATCAGTAATGTCTATTGTGTGGGGAAGATACACAAAAGCATACATACACAAGTATAGAGGTGTCTGAGTTCTATAATTTTCTGTGTGAAAACTGATAGTCTGACAGGGTAAAGAAGACAGGCTTTGGATTCTAATGGATCTATGTTTAAAAACTAGTTTGTAAGTAGTTATGCAACCTGGACAAATTTAACTTTTTGGGCTTTAGCTTTCTCAGTGTAAAATAATAACATCTACCTTTTAGAAATACTGTATTAAACTTGGTGAGCTACAGAAAATTGTGAAAATGATTAGACACAAGGTTCTCAAGAAATGGTAGCTGCCATCACTACTGTTATTGTTGTTGATTTTACTGGCAATCTTCAGTGAATGGTGACTTGATTTTCTCTTTATCATTGAGCCTATAAGACTCCACCTGCTAAGAGTTAGCCTTTAAGACACAAACCATAAGAGACTCCTAATCTCACAAAACAAACTGAGGGTTACTGGGGGGTGGGAGGGTAGGGATAGGGTGGATGGGTTATGGACATTGGGGAGAGTTTGTGCTTTGGTGAATGCTGTGAAAGATGTAAGCCTGATGATTCACAGACCCGTACCCCTTGGGCAAAGAATAAAAATAAAATTAAAAAAAAAAAAAGAGTTAGCCTTTAAGACCCACGTTATTATTCTGCAGCACTTACTATAAGCTAAGGAATACAAAGATGCAAATGAAGTCTTATCAGCTCATCTGCTTGCAGGTTGCTCCAGATAAGGTCTCTCCTTCTGGTTGCAGTTATATTTCCTCCTTCCATATGACCCTGTAGCAATCTTCGGTTATTCCAAATAGCAACAGATATAACTGAGTAACAGAGCTTATCTTTAGAGCCAGAAGAAAGGACAAAGATGATAAGGAAGAAAAAAGCATGGTTTAAAAATGGGATGGGTAGGGGTGGGGTGGGATCTTATGATTGTAAAGCCTTAACACTAAGTTTTTTTGTGATTATGGATGGTTGTCTCATGCTGTGATCACCATCTCCTACTTCTGCAACTTGCTGGTCAGCTACTCTGGTAACTCTTCTATGTTATCACGACACTGATAACTCCACCTTCTTTCTCTATATTCCCCTCTCATCTTCATTGTGCTCATCTTGCAGTTTTGAATCTGTGGTTCAACATTTTTGTTTCTCTCTTAGAAATCTAAATTCCCCTGTTACTCAGTATTTTTAACACTTCCATCTTACAATATACCAAGTACATCACTTTTCTTTGCCTGCATCACTGCAGCAGATGAACGGTGCTGAAGAAATGTACTATGAAGGGGAGCAGAATATACCACCCCAAAATATGCTTCTGGCATGAGGACGATTTTAGGCTGAATATTTTTAAGAAACAGCAGACCTAGGAAAACTGAAAATCAGTTAAGTTACCCTTTTTTAATACAATGTTTTTAAAGAAAATTTACATTTATAAGGGAAATCTCCATTTGTACAGGTGATGACTCTAAATCTCTAGAAACTTATGTCAGTGGAGATGGCAACAATTTAAATCTGCATAACAATAGTACCTTTGTTGATGTCCTTTTGGTAACCTCCTATAACTGGCCATCCTATTGTCCCCAAACATCTTTTGTCCTCAGCCAAAGAAGTTATTTAAAGTGGTAGCTTGGGCCATTTTCAGGAGTTACGCAGTTTTCCTGGGTAATCGCCCATGTACATAGGAGCTATTCATGTTATTAAACTTCTGTTTAGTTTTCTTTTGTTAATCTTTCATTACAGGATTGTCTCAGCCAAGCCAAGGTAGAAGGCAAATTATTTTTCCTCCTCCACAACTATCAGCAAAACCAGCACTATGAATTAAGAATGACTGTACTCTATGGGACTTCAACATTGCATAGAATTCTTACTATGTTTTCCCATGATGACTATTTTAATTCTATTTGATTCTACTCAAAT
Source organism: Ailurus styani (assembly GCA_002007465.1). NCBI lineage: Eukaryota > Metazoa > Chordata > Mammalia > Carnivora > Ailuridae > Ailurus > Ailurus styani. The sequence continues at coordinate 624,488 of LNAC01000024.1, read as the reverse complement.
TCCTATCACTTCCATCCCATTCTTAATATGGGATATTACCTTTATTTTACCAAATTAATAGAAGACTTTAAATAATGAATTACTGAAATTCCTGAAGCCAAACCACATACAGGTTTTCATCTGCTCTAATTCTCTTAAGTCCTGCTTGTTTCTCCCCATTTCAGATACCCACACTATTGTGTATCATCAGTCTCTACCTCTCTGTTGGATCTTTCTCATTATCATTTATATATGCTCAAGGGTCTTCTGCCTTTAATATTACAAAAACAATTTCTTTGAGCTAAATTCTTTCTCTCTCTTCCGTCACAATCAGAGTAATCAATACTGTATAAATGGAGCTCATTTCTCATTTCTTCAGTCTATTCCATTCTGATTTCTGACCCAGAAAATTCATAGAAATAGAAATGGGTAGGATCAATTATGATTTCCATATTGTTAAATCTGTTTGGGTATTTTTCAGGCTCCCATCTAATAGAATTCCTAGAAGAAAGAAACAATATTGAAACCATTTCTGTTATTGAACACTATTTTTCATTTCCATGACACCAAATTCTCTTGGCTATTTTTTTTCTTCCCTATTTCTTTTCATTCTCTTTTACTAGATTACTATGCCTATCCAGACCACCCTAACTTTCTTCAGGTCTTTGACTGTTCCATGCTTTCTCCCATTTCAGGGCTTTGAATAAACTGGTCTGTCTGGAAAGGCCTCTTCTTCCTTTACCTGGATAACTCTTATTTATGCTTCAGATCTCAACTCAACTCATTTCCCCAGAATGGCTTTCATCAACACCACCCCAAATCATATATTTAATTCCCAAACTAAATTTGTCCCTATATTAAATACTTTGATACAAGCTTATCTTTTTCCTTTAAAGTGCGGGGAGGGGAAAAAACAAAAAACAAAAACTTTCTATACCCTTCATGGTTCTTTGGTCCAATAATCAAATTAACATAAAAATACTTGACCCAAGTACAAGTTGGGCAATTGAGGCTTATCTGCCATTTTGAGCTAAGGAATGGATGGACCTGGGACTTCAGAGGTCAGGTGGGCAATTCACAGAATGATAAAAAAAAGAGATGTTTCGTAATGAGATATTTGTCCTACCATACAAATTTTTTTTTTAAAGTTATCTCTTGGCAACAAATCTCTTTTGGGGCCAGGCCACCTGTCTAAATTCTTTTAGGTAGTTTAAGAGGAGAGTAGATAAAAGCTTTTCTTGAATCCACTAGGTCTTGATTGCCTTCAGCTCAAAACAGTCCAGATGCCCGGGGCACCTGGGTGGCTCAATTGGTTAAGCATCTGACTCTTGGTTTTGGCTCAGGTCATGATCTCATGGGTCACAGGATAGAGTCCTGCATTGTGCTCCATGCTCAGTGGAGAGTCTGAGTCACTTTATCTCCCTTTACCCCTCCCCTGACATGTGCTGTCACTGTCTCTCTCAAATAAATAATCCTTTAAAAAAAAAAACAGTCCACATGCCAAAGTGGTACCTTTTGGGGAGGTTTTTTCTGAGCCAATTCAGTAGCATTAATACAAAATTTTCTATTTTCACCATTATTTGGAAAATGTCTGTCTTCCACTAAATCATAAGCTGTAAGAATGCAGCAACTATATCTTCTTTGCTGACCATTTGCTTTTACCCAGCATTAGCAGATAATAGGTGATCAGTCAAATGTGGCATTGTGTCTTTAGTCATCTACCTTCCAGCTACAGTGGACTACCCAGAGGAAACTGCCTCACTTTCCCACCTTTATATTTTTTCAAGTTTTAAAAGATTTTATGCTTTTATTTCAGTCTTCTCAGTAGTTCTGTAATTTAGGTATTTCTACCCCAGTTTATTACATGAGGAAATTATAGATGAGAGAGGATGTGACTGTAACTCACATGCTAGTTACTGGTAAAAGTGAGATTTAAATTTAACCTCTACTTTTCTTTAACCCTCTCCTAACTAAGGTGTAACTTACATACTATGAAGTTCTCCCACTTAAAGTGTATAATTATTTTTTAGTGTATTTACAGAATTGTGCAACCATCACTATATTCTAATTTTAGAACATTTTATTGAATGCAAATAAGAGACCTTGTACCTTTTAATAATTACTATCCATCTCTTCCTCTGTTCCCTTAATTCCCAGTCACAGGCCAACACTAATTTAGTTTCTGTCTCTATGGATTCTGTCTCTATTCTGGTCATTTCATATAGGTAGTATCATATAATATGTGATTTTTGTTTTTTTTGTTTTTTTTGTTTTTTTTTTTAAAGATTTTATTTATTTATTTCACAGAGGGAGAGAGATCACAAGGAGGCAGAGAGGCAGGCAGAGAGAGAGAGGGGGAAGCAGGCTCCCTGCCAAGCAGAGAGCCCGATGCGGGCCTCGATCCCAGGACCCTGAGATCATGACCTGGGCCGAAAGCAGAGGCTTTAACCCACTGAGCCACCCAGGCGCCCTAATATGTGATTTTTGAAACTGGTTTCTGTTACTACTTTCATTACCAGCATAGTGATTTTCAGGCTTATTTACATTGTGCCACATATCAGCACTTGATTCTTTCTTATGGCCCAATTATATTCCATTGTATAGATATATTCCATTTATCCATTTATCAGTTGATCAGCATTTTAATTGCTTCTACTTTTTAGCTATTATGAATAATACTGCTTATGAACATTCATGTGCAGTTTTTTCATGGACATATATTTTCATTTCTCTTGGCTATCTACCTAGGAGTGGAAGTGCAGGATCATATGTAATTCTGTATTTAGCATTTTGAGGAACAAACTATTTTCCAAAATGGCTATACCATCATACCTTCCCACCAGCAATATATAAGGATTCCAATTTCACTATAAGTTTAGTGGTACTTATTATTGCTTTTTATTTTAAATTTTAGCCATTTTTTGCAGATGTGAAGTGGTATCATGTGTGGTCTCAAGTTACATTTCCCAAATAGCTAATAATGTTGAGCATATTTTAATGTGCTTATTAGCCATTTATATATAATATTTGGGAAAATGTCTATATAAACCCTTTGGTCATTTTAAAATTGTGTTATTTGTCCTTTTATTGTTGAGCTTTATGAACTTTTTGTAATAATTCTAAATTTAAGTTCCTTTTCTCCAAGTCTGTGGGTTGTCTTTTCACTTTCTTGGTGGTTTCCTTTGAAATACAATTTTTTTTTTAAATTTTGATGAAATACAACATATCCATCTTCTCCTTGATTGCTTGTGTTAAGAAATCATTGCCTGGGGTGCCTGGGTGGCTCAGTGGGTGAAAGCCTCTGCCTTCAGCTCAGGTCATGATCTCAGGGTCCTAGGATGGAGTCCAGCATCAGGCTACCTGCTCAGCAGGGATCCTGCTTCCTCCTCTCTCTCTGCCTGCCTCTCTGCCTACCTGTATCTCTCTCTCTCTATCAAATAAATAAATAAAATCTTAAAAAAATAAATAAACCCAAGGAGTCTGGCCCAGAGATTGTGTTAAAAAAAAAAAAAAATCACTGCCGAACCCAACCCAAGGTCATAAAGATGTACTCCTGTGGGTTTTTGTTTTGTTTTTGGTAAGAATTGTATAGTTTTAGCTTTTACATTTAACTCTGATATATCTTGAGTTAATTTATATGCATGGATCAAGGAAGGGGACAACTTCTTGTTGTTCTTGTTTTTTTTTTCCCTTTTTGGTTTGTTTTTCTTTTTGTATGTGAATACTCAATAGTCCCAGAACCATTTATTGAAAAGTCTATTCTTTACCCAATGAATGATTTTGTCTCCTTTCAATTCTATTTCAAGTCTATGTCTATTCTTATGTCAGCAATACAGTGTTGATTATTGTGCCTTGCAGTAGGTTTTGAAAACAGGAAATGTGAGTGCATTTACTTTGTTGTATTTGGGCTATTCTCAGTCCTTTGCATTTCCTTATGCATTTTAGGATTAGCTTGTCAGTATCTGCAAAACAGGAAAAAAAAAAAGCCAGCTGGTGTTTGGTATGAATTGTGCTCAATCTGTAGAATGATATGGAGAATATTAACAGCTTAACAAGTCAATATCATCATTACAACACCTGTGATCACAAGTTTTCTTTCTGTTTATTTTTAAATGTCTTTCAATGATGTTTTATAATTTTCAATGTATAATTCTTACACTTTAAAAAAATCTATTTGTTGGGCGCCTGGGTGGCTCAGTGGGTTAAAGCCTCTGCCTTTGGCTCAGGTCATGATCTCAGGGTCCTGGGATCAAGTCCCGCATCGGGCTCCATGCTCAGCGGGGAGACTGTTTCCTCCTCCCTCTCTGCCTGCCTCTCTGCCTACTTGTGATCTCTCTCTCTGTCAAATAAATAAATAAATAAATAAATAAAATATTTTTTAAAAGTCTATTCCTAAATATTTTATTCATTTTGATGCTATTGTAAATAGAATTATTTTTATTGCCAGTGTATAGAAATATAATTTGTTTCTGTATATTGATCTTGTATCATGCAACCATACTGAACTTGTTTATTCTAATAACCGTAAGTTCTAATGTTTTGGGGGGAAGATATTTTGGTATTTTCTACATACTAGATCATGTCATTTGCAAGCAGACTTCCCTTCCAACCTAGATGCCTCTTCTTTCATTTTTTTACAAATCATCCTGGCTAGGATCTCAAGTACAATATGGAATAGAAATGGCAGAAGTAGATCTTTTATCAGATTGAGGAGGTTTTCTTTTCCCCCCTTTTGGAGTAAAGAATTTTTATCATGAAAGAATTTTAGATTTTTTTCAAATACTTTTTCTGTATCATTGAAATGATAATGTGATTTTTGTTCATATAGTAGTGCATGATATGAATTGATTTTTGCATCTAGATACAACTTTTATTGCTTTCATTTTCTTATGGGAATATTCCTAACTCTAGCTCCTGCTACTTCATTCACTTCATCAAGTGAAATTCTATCCACCTTTCCAGCCACACCTTTAATTTACCCTCTTTCAAGAATCTCTACCACAGAATAGTTTGTATTATCTATGTGATTGATGATTTCTATTTCATCTTATTCATTTGTGTATCATTTTTATATCACTTCACATTACACGATTACATGTATATGTGCTATAATATCATTGTTCTTAGGGGCAGAAGACACATCCCATTTATGTATTATACCATAGTTTCCAGTGAAATCGTATATACAGAATATAACAGAAAAGTTCAATGAAGGTTTGTTGAATTACCAGGAGTTTCCAGTCTTATTGAGGCCAGTCTTCTAATAACTGTGGTATTGAAAGAACTGATGTAATCACATTACACTCAAAACATGCTAAATTCAAACTAACAAGCAAATTTCCATATTCATCGTCTTGTCGTTTACTTGAGCTTTTTGTCTTCTTGATGTAAAGTTATGGCAGATATTTCAATACGTGGATGAATATTTCTAGAGCATCTGAACAGAAAATCCATTTAGAAAAATGTATCCAAGTGGAAAGAGGCATTTTCAGTTTTAACTCAAAAAGTTGTAAGTGTTGAACAATGTTCACATGACATATACTCAATCTTCAGCTTTCAAATGTTAAAGACAGTTTTACAACACTAAATTTAGCAGCTTAAAAAAAAACCAAACAAAACCTATCTGTCAAGCTCATGTACTTTTTGTATATGCTCAAAATCTAGTCCCCTTCTAACTTATTTTTTAAGAGTTCCTACAGTCTGGGCGCCTGGGTGGCTTAGTGGGTTAAAGCCTCTGCTTTCGGCTCAGGTCATGATCTCAGGGTTCCCTGCTCAGCGGGGAGCCTGCTTCCCCCCGCCCCCCCGCCTGCCTCTCTGCCTCCTTGTGATCTCTCTCCCTCTGTGAAATAAATAAATAAAATCTTAAAAAAAAAAAAAAAAGAGTTCCTACAATCCAAAAATTGCTTAGGATCAGTAAAAGTTTCCCATCTATTTCATTCTGTTTTTCAGGCTCAGGTGGAAATTACTTTTACTCATTCTGTGGTGGGAGTTTATGGTTAAGTCCTGCCTGGAGGTTTTACTGTAGTGACCAGAGGAAATGCTGCTCTGGCCTGGCTGTGGCCCCAGTGATTAGCTCTCAGCACAGGGCTTCTGCTCTTTGCAGCACATTAGGCGAGGTAAAGACAAGAGAGTCAGGGTTCCAAGTCTTGTTATGGGTAGAATCATTTTATAAAGAACTATCTTAATCATTTTGTAGTCTCTGAATTCAAATTTTCACAGCCATGTCATTAGGAGACGTTTCTTGAGAAACCATTGGATATAAAGGAATTTGCTAGATGTTGGGATGGTTTTAGGGGAAAAGGTGAGAAAAAAGGGAATTAATTAATCACAGCCCATTCATTTTTCCTCTTTAGGTTTATTAAAGACCAATTTAAAAATAAATTCAAAGCAGATACAGTATTGTTTTCTTTTATCTTCTGAAGAGTTGTTTTGATTTTCTCTTACTTAGGGCATGGATTAGACTGGATGAAGGAGAGTTTTCTACCAATTGACTGTCAGACTCTGGAAAAGTCGTTTTACCATTTGTATTAAGTTTATTCATCTGTAAAATGAGAGTTTGACTAGATGATTTCTGAGGTGATTGCTGTCTCTCAAATTCTATAATTCTACCTGTGCTTTTCATTCCTTCTGCGAATATATCAACTTAATATTGTGACAGCAATCACATCATCAGGACTTGTCAGTACTTATTCAAAGTGTGCTTGTTGTAGTGTTACTGAAACACCAGGTTACTTGGAACCTGGAAAAGTGGACAGGGGCACAGTCAAAACTGCTCATGTGTTAAGTGGTGTATTTACCAAAACATGTTCCAGAGAATACTACTGTTCCTCAGAATGTTTCTAAATATTTTCTTTGGGGTACAAGAGAATTCTGTGGCCAAATAACCACTGGAAATTCTTTATACTACTCCAATATTTGGGTATTTACAAGTGGATATTAACTAGCTAAAGATTCTGAGAAGTGCTCCAGTTAAAAGGCACACATTCTCAAATTATAAGACCACAGTAATTTTTTTCCATAGAGCACTTAGAGGTTTTAGGAATGTAGATTCACAAATGCTAATTTTAAGAAAATTTTTTTCACTTATTAAATTCTCCAGAGACTTCAAGGGTTAAAATAGGTAAACTACCTTTTAAGTTACTATAGTTTTTACATTTTTCCTCTTATATGTTATCTCATTATTTGTGGCTCAATTTTTGTGAACATATTTGTCTGATAATTTTTTTCTATAAATTTTGGGTATGTTACCAAGTGGCTGGTGAAAAGACTGGCAAACTTTTTCTTGGAATGGGAGATATGTGTGTGTGTGTGTGTGTGTGTGTGTGTGTAATTTCTATTTCTATATATATTATATATTTATGTATTTCTCTCTCTCTCTCTCTCTCTATATATATATATATATATAAATATATATATATATATATACATACATACACACATACATGAGCAAGAGAAGGGGGAGGCGGAAAAGAGGGGAGGGCCCAAGTATAGGCACACTTATTGTGAATGAAAAAGCTTAAGGAGAGGATAAAGGAAAAAGGGACTAAAATAAGATTGGATGTATGCTCTGAATTCTATGCAGTCTAAACTCCAAATATTAGGAAGTAAATTTTGGTAAATCTAAATGATTTTTTATCTGACAGTTCCCTTCAAAATCAAATATTGACTACAGCTTGCTTCTCTGTGCTTGGATGCTTTTATTGACTTTTCTATTCAGTGCCTTGTGATGCAGTACCAAAGTGATTGGGTCAGTATATTTTCCCTTTGGGATTATTGTTGGAATCTTGGAAATCTTACAGATGCATTTATTACATTTCCAAAATTTTAGTGCTTACTTAACCAACCAGGGGTTTGTTGCTTTATGTAGTGCAGTTTGGGGGAAGGAAATCATTTACTGGAGCTAATACAGATAGTTTGAAAGTTATATCATAGTTTGTTAATGGAGCTCAGTACCCTAGAGAAAAACGTACTATTAAAACAGTTTGGGCGAGCTTGCAAGAGTGCAGTAATGAGTTCTGTGGCTCTGGTGGTGGTGGTTGTTTTTCTTCTCTCTGAGTCATAAAATTCTTCAACTTTTCCCCCTTTAAGTCAATTTTGCTAACTCACACTGCCACCACACAAAAATTTTTTTTCTTAGAAAACAAAAATCATTCTGTCTTTTATGTATAATTTGTGAGTTGATTCATTTAATAACAGAAATAAGTCATGTCTAACCCATTTTAAAAAATACAATCATTATTTTATGTTAATATGAAACAAAACTCTGCTTTCAGAGATCACATAGCTTTTACTTCTATCCTTATCTCCCTTTCCTCATCTTAGTCTAATCCTAAGACTTTACTTATTTTATGCTTTTTCTATATTCTAATTCTTTGACAAATTATTGAACATACAGCAATTGCTATCCATTATAAAGGATCATGTGTACAGAGGAATAAAATATAGTAAGAAGCAGGCAAAATATGAGATTTAATAATTTTATCTGAATGAAATTCAAACTCAGTCAAAACTATTGTACAATCATTTTTAATGTATCTTTCGCTAAACTCTTTATTTAAACATGTTATTGATGTATGACTGACATACAAGAAGCTATACATAATTAATATATACAACTTGGAGATAAGTATATATCCATGAAACCATCACCACAATATATGCCATAAATGTATCCATCAATCCAAAAGTTGCCTCTTGCCCTGCTTAGTGTTATTTGAGTGTGTACATATGAGAGAAAGAACTTTTTTTTTTTTATTCATTTGACACAGAGAGAGAGATTACAAGTAGGCAGAGAGGCAGGCAGAGAGAGAGGAGAGAGGAGGAAGCAGGCTCCCTGCTGAGCAGAGAGCCCGATGTGGGCCTCGATCCCAGGACCCTGGGATCATGACCTGAGCCGAAGGCAGCAGCTTTAACCCACTGAGCCACCCAGGCGCCCAAGAGAAAGAACATTTTATATAAGACTTAAGCTCTTAGCAAGTTTTTTTGAGGTATAATTAACATACAGTGTTTCAGGTATACAAAATATTGACCTGAAATTCTATACTAAAGGCTTACCACAGTAAGTACAGTCACCATTTACTATTGAATATGTTCCTTATGCTTTACTTTTCTTTGTGACTTACTTTTAACTGGAAGTTTGTACCTCTTAATTCCCTTTATTTTGCCTTTCCCCTACTACACCCCTCTCTGGGGGCAACAACCTATATTTTCTCTGTGTTTAGGAGTCCGGTTGTGCTTACTTGTTTTGTTTTTTAGGTTCCACATGTAAGTGAAATTGTATGGTCGTGGTTTTATATGGCTGAGGTATAACCCATTGTGCATATATTCCACATCTTCTTTATCTACTCATCTGCCAATGGACACTTGGGTTGCTTCCATACTGTAGATAGTGTAAATGATGCTGCAATAAAAGTAGGCATATATATATCTTTTTGAGTTAGTGTTTCCTGTTTTGTTGGAAAAATACACATTCCTGGAATTTTTGGATCATATGGTATTTGCTTTTAGTTTTTTGAGGAACATCTATACTGTTTTCAGTAGTTGCTGCACCTATTTACATTCACACCAACAGTGCACTAGTGTTTTTCTTCATACCATCACCAACACTTATTGTTTCTTGTGCTTTTGATTGTAGCCATTCTGAGAGGTACAGGTGTTAGGTTGATAGCTGATTGTGGTTTTGATTTACATTTCCTTGATGACTAGTGATGTTGAGAAAAGATGTGTCTGCTCTCCATCTGCATGTCTTCTTTGAAAAATGTCTATTCAGGTCCTCCTCCCATTTTTAAATCAGATTGCTTTTTGACTTTGAGTTGTATGAGTTCTTTATATATTTTGGCTACTAACCCCTTATCAGATGGATCACTTTGCAAGTATCTTCTCCCATTCAGTAGGTTGTCCTTTCGTTGATGGTTTCCTTTGCTGTGCAAAGGCTTTTTTATTTTGGTGTAGTCCTGATAGTTTAATTTTGCTTTAGTTTTCCTTGCCAGAGGAGATGTATCAAGAAAAATGTTATTATAGCTGATGTCCAAGAAATTTTTGTATGTGTCTCCTTCTAGAAATTTTGTGGTTTCAAGTCTCACATGTAGGTCTTTCATCCATTTTGAGTTCATTTTTGTGCATGGTGTAAAAAAGAAGTCCAGTTTCATTCTTCTGCATGTAGCTTCATTATTTCCTTCCATCTACTAGCTTTGGGTTTTGTTTATTCTTTTTCTAGCTCCTTTAGGTGTAAGGTTAGGTTGTTTATTTGAGATTATTCTTGTTCCTTGAGGTAAGCCTGTATAGCTATAAACTTCCCTCCTAGAGTTGCTTTTGCTGTGTTTGTAAGATCTTGGACCATTGTGGTTATTTATTTCCATGTATTTTTTAAATTTCCTCTTTGATTTCTTGGTTAACCCATTCACTCTTGAGTAGCATATTGTCTAGCCTGCACATATTTGTGTTTTTTCCAGATGTTTTCTTATAATTGATTTTTAGTTTCATACTGCTGTGATCAGAAAAGATACTTCATAGAATTTCAATTGTCTTAAATTTATTGAGACCCGTTTGTAGCCCAACCTGATCTATTCTGGAGAATCTTTCATGTGCACTTGAATAGAGTGTGTATTGTTGTATCTAGTTGGAATGCTCTGTATAGATATATGTTAGGTCATTCTAGTGTAATGTGTTGTTGAAAGCTACCAATTCCTTGTTGATTTTCTGTCTGGATGATCTTTCAGTTAATCTAAGTGGGGTGTTAAAAGTCTCATACTATTATTGTATTACTGTCAGTTTCTCCTTTTATGTCTGTTAGTACTTGATTTCTGTATTTAGGTGCTTCTATGTTGGGTTCATAGATATTTATAATTGTTATATCCTGTTCCTGGTTTGATTCCTTTATCATTATGTAGTGCCATCTTTGTCTCTTGCTACAGTTTTTTATTTAAATATTGCTACCCAGGGGCGCCTGGGTGGCTCAGTGGGTTAAAGTCCCTGCCTTAGGCTCAGGTCATGATCCCAGGGTCCTGGGATCAAGGCCCACATTAGGCTCTCTGCTCAGCAGGGAGTCTGCTTCCTCCTCTCTCTGCCTGCCTCTCTGCCTACTTGTGCTCTCTCTCTCTCTCTGTGTGTGTGTCAAGTAAATTAGATAGATAAATAAATAAATAAATAAATAAATAAATATTGGTACTCAGGCTTTTTTTTTTTCCCCACTTACATTTGCATGGTGTATGTTTATCCATACCTTCACTTTGTCTGTATGTGTCTTAGTTCTGAAGTAAGTCTCTTGCAGGCGGCATATAGATGGGTCTTTTTTTTTTTTTTTAAACCCATTCACTCATCCTTTGTCTTTTGATGGGAGTATTTAGTTCATTTAAAGTAATTACTGATAGGTATGTTCTTACTGCCATTTTGTTCATATCATTCTGGTTGTTTTGTAATTCTTTTCCTTTCTTCTTTGTTTATTCTCATCCCTTTGGTTTGATAGCTTTCTTGATTTTATACTTGGATTTCTTTTTATTTTCTGTGTACCTATTATAGGTTTTTGATTTGTAGTTACCATCGGGTTCATATGTAACATCTTTTTAAAAAAATATATTTATTTGAGAGTGAGAGAGTGAACAAGGAGGGGGAGCAGCAGAGGGAGAGGGAGAAGCTGGCTCTCCACTGTGCAGGGAGCCTGATTCGGGGCTCAATCCCAGAATCCTGGGATCATGACCTGAGCCAAAGGCAGATGCTTAACTGAGTCACCCAGGTGCCCCTTCATATGTAACATCTTATATACATAGCAGTCCATATTAAGTTGATGGTTCCTTAAGCTTGAACACATTTTTAAAGCACTAAAGTTTTACTTCCCCATCACCATTTTATATATATGATGTCATATTTTACATCTTTTTTTATTTTGTACATTCTTTGACTAGTTTTTGTAGATAAGATCGATTTTACTACTTTTGTTTTAATCTGCATACTGGCATTATTAATGATTAATCTTTTACCTTTCCTAAGTGTTTGGTTTTACCTGTGAATTTTTTTCCTTTTATAATTTTTTTCTAGTTGTGGCCCTTAACACTCAAAGAATTCCCTTTAACATTTCTTATAAGGCTGGTTTAGTATTGTTGAATTCCTTTAACTTTTGCTTGTCTGGGAAACCTATCTTCCCTTCAATTCTGAATGATAACCTTGCTGGCTAGAGCATTTTTGGTCATAGGTGTTTTCCTTTTAGTACTTTGAATATATAATGCCACTCCCTCTGGTGTGCATGGTTTCTTCTGGAAAATCAGCTGATAGCCTTACAAAATCTTCATTATATGTAACCATTTTCATTTCTCTTGCTACTTTTAAAATTCTTTATCATAGCTTTATGCCATTTTAATTATTATGTGCCTTAATGTAGACCTCCTTGGGTTAATCTTGTCAGGGATCCTCTGTGATTTTTGCACCTAGATATCTGTTTTTCCGAAAAGGGAAATTTTCAGCTATTATTTTTTCAAAAAATTTTTCCACTCTCTTTTCTCTCTCTTCTCCTGTTGGAATCCCTATAATGCTATTACACTTGATGATGTTGCTAAGTTCCCTTATCCTATTCTCATTTATATTACTCCATTTTCTTTTTGCTTTGCACCTTTGTTGCTGTCCATTTCTCTGTCTTCCAGATCACTGATCCATTCTTCTGCTATTGATTCCCTCTGGTGTATTTTTTATTTCAGCTGTTGAATTCTTTTTTATCTTTCTAAGTTCAACCACTCTTTTCTCATGTGCAGTTCATATCTTTATGACCATTACTTTGAAGTATTTATCAGGCATATTGCTTATCTCCATTTCATTTATAGCGATTTTGTCTTGTTCTTTCATTTGAGACATACTCTTCTGTCTCCTTATTCTGCCCAACTCTGTTTGTTTTCATGTATTAGGGAGGTCAGCTTTTTCTCCTGGTCTTGAAAGTAGAAGCCTTGTGTAGAAGAGATCCTGTGGTGCTCTATAGCACAGTCCCTCCCTGGTCATAAGATCCAGGTGCTCCAGGGGTGTCTGTTCTGTGGGCCAAGTGTACCCTACTCCTGTGGCTGAGCTTCCTTTTCTTTCAGCATAACCAGCTACAGGGATTCACTTTGCTTGCTGTGGGCATGTTAGGCGGGGTTTGTTCTCTTTGCTGTTAAGAGGCCTATATGGGGCCACTGAGAGCTCTGTAGGGAGTAGAGCCTGCAGTCAGGCTAGTTGTATGCATTTAGCCTCTCCTATAGTTGTGGGCTCACCAAATGGCAAGGCTTGGTCCCTGTCTGGCCAGCTAAATGGCCGGGCTTGCTGTAACTTTTGGGCATCTTCCTCTTTCCCCAGGGCAGGAATCACTTTGTCATGGTGCTGGTCCCTGCTGTGGCTGCCTGTAGAATGTGGCAGGACCAGAGCTACTTTGTAGGAACACTTGTTCAGGTGGGTGGGTCTACAGGGGACCCTGGCATGTTAGCACTAGCTGCTATAAGCATCCAGCTATCTTGGCTTGGGGAAGGAAAGAATATCTGCCAGTACTTTTATTCTTGGAGCAATCTTCATGTATACCCCAGGTACTTTTTAACTGCTGCTTTTCTCCTGTATCTCAGGCTGAGTTATTTATTATGCTGGCTCATTAGGGTCTCAGTTTCTTAACATACTCTGGCTCTGCTGGAGTTAAGGCCCAATGATTTTCAAATGTTATGTTCAGATGTTATGGGAATTGGTCTTCCTCTGCAGGTCCCCAGTGTTGCGGGTGTCCAGGATGGGAACCGGTCCTTTTGCTTCTCCTTCCTTGTGGTGTCCCTTCCTTTTATGGTTAGTCTTACCAGGATTTTGGTTTCCAACCATATCACCATCCATTCTACCATTTTATTTTATTTTATTTTATTTATTTTTTTTTAAAGATTTTATTTATTTATTTGACACAGAGAGAGAGATCACAAGTAGGCAGAGAGGCAGGCAGAGAGACAAGGAGAGGAGGAAGCAGGCTCCCCGCTGAGCAGAGAGCCCGATGCGGGCCTCGATCCCAGGACGCTGAGATCATGACCTGAGCCGAAAGCAGAGGCTTTAACCCACTGAGCCACCCAGGCGCCCTCCATTCTACCATTTTAAATATTGCTTCTTTTCTACAATTAATTGTTGGTCTATTCTGCCAGTTTTCAGAGTTAGCTGGATATGTATAGCTGCTATGTCAGTGTGTCCATGGGATAAGGTGAGCTCAGGATCTGAGCTGCAGATTTTTAGTATATAATATATTATCAGCTCTAGAGACCATGCTGTATGGTAGATCTCCAGAACTTACTCATCTTGCATGAGTAAAACTTAAAGCAGCCGTAAGAGAAATGTTTCAGTACCCTTAATCCTAGATTTATGAGTGAAGAAATACTTATTAAATCCTTCTGAGTCTGTATCTCAAGTTCATAGGAGCCATTAAGTAATGTGTATTCGTTGGGATAGATTAGGTTCTGCCACAGGAACAGACAATCTCTGAAACTTCACTGGCTTAAAACAGTAGATCTGTTTCTCACTCTTTCCAACTTGGACTGTCCTCCTCCATCTTATGGCTACACTAGCCACTATCTGGAACACAGCCTGGAAGGACACCGTGGCAAAGGAAGAGGATGATGGTAGAGTACATAGGTGCTTAGCTTCTTGACAGGAAAGCAGTGTATTTCATACGGCTTTGATCAGGGAGCCAGAACTACTTCCATACTTCAACCTAAGGCAAAGAGGGGTTAGGCCTATGGAAACTTCAATATGCACTAAATGTTTTTGCCATGTAATAGAATAAGTTGAATTCAGATTATTAAAATTCCAAAGCTCTTTCCATAACATACTATGGTTTCTTAATGCAGCTGTTTTTCAGGATTCCTGTAGCAAATGAAAACGCCTGTCTCATGAAAATAAATATGTTTGTCTATTTATGTCTATTTTTGTTTACTTATAAAAATGGTAGTTAATTATATACAAGGGATTATATGCAGTTTTATTAATCTAACATTTTATAATGAATCATGTTCTGTCTTATTCTCTAAAAATATTTGAATGAATATATCATATTTAATTTTCAAAGCTAGAGAAATATTTTAAGTTGGCTCAATATTTTATTACAAATAACACCATTATTGTGTTTCATGTACAGTTCCTTACTTCATATTCAGTTGTTGAATGGGAATTGCTGAGGCCAAGGATATTAACAACTTTAAGGCTATTTACAAATATTACTAAATTTTTTCTCTAGGAATATTGTGTCAGTTTGCACTTTTAGATATTCATTAGAGTATCCCATACTTTTTTTTTTTTTTGGAATTTCGTATATATGTGAATTATTTGAAGGTAGTTCTCAATTATTCTCTCATAACTGAATCATTCATTGTTTTATCTTTCTGTGAAGAAAGGTAACTTTTTGCTTCCTTTATCATTGGTTTTTTCAAAATTACATTTTTCCTTGTTCATATAATTTCAATGTATGCATTAAGGACTGTCTTCTTAGATGTCTAAGAGATTGAGATTGCATCCTCAATTCCTTCCTTTATATCATTCATTCAGCAAATGCTTATTCTCCTCATCTCCTTTTGCTAATGAAATTCCAGATGGTAGGATGTACTGAGATGGAGACATTCCAATGGTGAAAGATAAAAGTATGTGTAGGACCCTGGTGTAAAGACAGCCATTAGTTTTAATGTTAGGATGCAAGTGCACTGAGAGCCTCCCAAATGAATTCCATACAGACTAGAATTAAATAATGGAGTAAAACACCCATAACTGGACTATCAGTTTGTTTCTTCTATGTATCAGGTTAAATAGGACTTTGGAAAAATTTAATAGTTCAGCCATTTAGATCATGTTTATGAGACACTAATACTGGAAACACCTCCCATGAATGTCAACTTCATATCTCAGGAAACTGACCTCTGCTGTATTCTAGGGGCTATATTACCAGTCTCTTTCTATTTTTCCATTTGTTTTATGTAATCAACATAAATGCAGCTTACCATACCTATTCTATTGATTTCTGTAGCAGATTTCAGTGGTAGCCACAGACAGAAACAAAGACAGTTCCCTCTTAGGCTCTGATTGATGCAGTCTTTTACCACACATGACAAAGTGATAGATGTACTTAGTTAACTTTCTCCAAAATCATTAATGCCACACTCACTGGTTGGCTACTCAGGAATTGGTTAAGTACCTGTCATGCATTTGCTACCTGAAACACTGCAATACTGAATAAGGAGCCCATTAATTTTCTTTCAAGATCAACTCAAAAGGATAAGTATGAAATGCATAGTTAGAAAAGAAGTAGAAGAATATATACCATGGGCTTTAGAGAGATATTGGGTACTGCAAAATTACAACCTAAGCCTGAGATTAAAAAAAGAGAAAGTAAATTGATTTTTCTCTGAATTTACACTTGGGAAAATTGTTTAAAATGCTAATAAGTTTTCTTGCAAAGCTGTAATTTAGATGTTGGGTTCTCAGGTGTATGTATGTAGCATCTAAATTTTAATCTTGAACCCACAAATACACTCAAGCACTAGATGGCAAATTTGTGTTCCAGAAAAACTTTCTAAAATGAGAGAGGAATGGAAAATATAGAAAAGTACAGATTGCGCTAAAAGGTAATAACTTTGTAGTTACCAAAGGAACCTAATGAATAAATAATTAATGCTCCAGAAAAATGGGGCAAAATGTTACTGACTCAGAAGAAATCTATTACTAATACTTTAGTGAAGCAATTTAATAGTTCTCTTCTACACTTTATATCAATATTACTCACATAGACTCTCTAAGCTATAATTAGATTTTTCCCTTATGGAATAAAAGCTATGGTTTATCTTTTCCTTTGAACTCAAGATAATTTCTCTTTTATAGTTAATGAGGCAGTAACTAAAGTAAAAGAACCAGTTAGTTAATTGAATACCATGCATCTCTGAAGGGTTCACAATGCTGACTTGCTTTTTCTCCTTTCTCCTAGTTTGTATGTTCGGTTGAAAGGAAAATAGTGCTTTCTGTTTGGGGGAGATAACTTTCGCACAGTAACTGTTCCTGGAACAGTAGGTAGGAAAGAAAAATAGTAATAGCATCTTACATCTGTCTTATTATATCAACAGAAAAATGTGGTCAACCAACAGCCAAGCAAATGAAAACAAATAACGCTTCTAAACAGCAAGGCTCTTCTTCCACAAAGTATTAATATTTATTCAAGGAATCAAAAGTGGAAAAAATCTAAAGGGATGAACTAGACTGGGTAGAGCTTTCTGTAGGGAGAATAGGCAAGAGATGGGAGCATTATCCTAGTTCTGCCATCAAGAAATTAGCAATCTCAAGGGGAAAAGGTGACCAGACATATATACTAGAAAAATCAGTTATTAGAAGATACTCATCTATTCATTTAACAAACATGTGTTTTGTACCCACTCTAACAGTTTAGTGTCTGGGGAAGACAATACTGAATAAGACAGAAAATAAAGATGGATACAACCAGAGAGGGGTGCAGTTAGGATGCAAAGGCAATGGGCTTGACAATGGCAAAAGGTAAAGCATAACCTTCTTTATTTTTATTTATTTATTTAAGCATAACCTTCTTTAGATACCATTGTTTGGCAAGTCCTCTCCTAGGAAATGCTTTTGAGCAGAGACCTGAATGATGAGAAAAAACCAGTCACTGACAGATCTGGTTGAACAATGTTTCAAGCAGAAGAAACAGCAAGGTTAAAGGCCCTGAGGTGAAAAGGAACTTCAGAAATCGAAAGGGAAGGTAGCTGGAGTTCACCGCCATGTGTATGTGGGTAGGGAGGTAGGAGATATGCACACTCAGAAATGGCTGAGATTATTTTGGTCACCATAGTTTCCTAGTCAGTTCAGCTAATATGTCATGTCACACTCAAATGCCTCAGCTTTATGATCTGAGATATTAGAATAATAACATTGTACATCTCTTATAAAACCATTCCCTTTCTATTGATTTTTGTCCACAGAGATCATCATAGTGTTATTATGATTTCCATTTAGTACTTACTCGTCCTTACTGGTTCATGGTACAATCAATACTCTGTCTAGAAAGCAGAAGCCATCTTTATTTCTCTTATCTCTTTTTGGTTAAGCATGAAGGAAGGGATCTCTCTGGCATTGGGAAACAAATTGCTGTGGAAGTACAAGTAATAACATCATGTTTCTCTGGTACACATTAGCAAACTACATTGTTCATTTGGAAAGAATCACTTTTGCTTTCAGCCAAAGCTTTGTAATATCCAGGCGTCTCAAACTGGCTGCCTTCTTTAAGGAAAAGCTGAGTCCTGAAGGCCATCCTCCTTTGGAGCAGACGGCTGCCCTTTAAATCTAGTGACCTCATCATTGATTTACTTATTTCTGATGAGATTTTGCTCAAAAATGCCCATTTTCAAAACAAAATCACTTACCCAAATATCTTCTACTTTTAAAACACATTATCCTTGTCAGCATGCATTATATAACTTGTATACATGTACTGTGTGATTAAAAATGATGATTTTACCTCATGCTTTTAACCATCTTATGTTCTTTTCATTTCCAAGTGCTCATAAGTGTTCTGTATATTTTTGCCCATTTGTCTGTCTATACTGGATACTAAATAACTCAGTAAATATGCCTCCTCTTTCCCCAGTTTTTAAAAACTTAGACCTTTATAAATTACTAAAAGTATGACTATGGTTTAAAATCTATATTCACAACTAGAACTTGGAAAAGATAGGCACATGATATACTACTGAGAGATGACAGAAAATAAGGACTATTCTAGCCCAGTTGAGTTCTATCTATGTTATACTTGAGAATCATCCATTTGTTCTTTTAACCTATATTCACTAAGTATCCATTATATGCCAAGAGAGAGTTCAAGTGCTGCAATAAAATTGCTAGAGTGATGTAAAAACTCCAAGATGAAAATATAATAAAGGCAGGCTAAATCTGATGGTTGAGGTAAAAAAAGATGACTTTCAAAGGAGGTAGCCTTTAAGAAGATACTTGGNAAGAGAGAGTTCAAGTGCTGCAATAAAATTGCTAGAGTGATGTAAAAACTCCAAGATGAAAATATAATAAAGGCAGGCTAAATCTGATGGTTGAGGTAAAAAAAAGATGACTTTCAAAGGAGGTAGCCTTTAAGAAGATACTTGAAGTAGGAGTTCTCCTTTTGCAATCCCAAACAGTGTATTCCAGGGAGAGGGAACAGAATACATAAAGGTATAGTGTCATTACTGAGCATGATATATACAGAATGGAAAAAAATAGTTCTCTTTTTTTGTGGGTGTCAAGAGAAGTAAAAGATCAGTTTGGAGGCTTTGCAGGAATCAAATGTGAAGATTATTACATGCCAAACAAAGGAAGAATTCTGGGCAATTTTTGCATAATATGAGAAAAATTATCAAAACACTCATGATGAGAAAGCACTGAACATGACCAAAAGTGGAAGATCTTGGTGAGAAATGAGACCTTTGTAGGACATATTGAGAGCCTGAAGTAAGAAATCATCTAAGAATCATTTAGGATAAATTATCAGAATTTGGTAATTAATTGTGGTCAGTAGAGAAAATATTTTAAAAGGCATTATTGGGTTTTGGCTTAGGAAATAAGTGTATGTTCACCAAGATATAAAGGTAGATATGTGAAGAAAAAAAATTGCAAATATTTTGTGTAGTGGTTAAATTTGAGGTGCCTATAAAACAGCTAGCTTTTGGATTGAACCAAGTTAAGTTGGCATGGTTAGCTCAAAAGAGTCAACAGAAATTCCATGTTGTTCAAACTAATCTCCTGTGTTTATGATTCTGAAGCTCAGAAGAGATGGCTGGGAATATAAATTATGGACTCCAGTCTTTTAGAAAACACAGTCTTTCTCTTAAGAGAATTAGTGCAGGGGTAAGATTATAGGCTTGAAATGCAACTTTGGAATCACTATTAATATAGACAAAGGAAAAATATGACAAAAGGCCGTCCTTGGCTCCGTTCTCACATGACAGACATCATTGTTCAGTCAACACTTTTTCAACTGAGCCCAACTTTATCTCTACAGTCTTTGTCTACCCTTGGTCCATCCAGGCCAGCATCTGGTCAGCCAGAACTGCTCTAAGAATAGAAGCCTCTATATCATCCTGTGCCAAAGTGAAGGATCTGACTAGTAATGGGTTAATGTTTGATTTGGGAGTCACTACTTAGATGGGATATACTTAAACTTTAGTGATTTCAGTTAGCACATTTACAAAAAAAGGTTTTTTAATTTGCTTTAGCAACACTCACCAGTTCATGCACAAGGAAATGGGAAAGTGTCTAGGTTTTTTGCATAAAGATGAGACAAATGGACAGTAAGATGAGGATGTTGATGGTATTGACACGTGATAGATGGAGGTGATGATAGTGGAGTCTGGGCTGGCTAAAGGGCTGGCTAAGCGAGGACAAAGAGTTAGGACAATTACACACTTAGGAGGGGAAATTGAAGCACTGGAGAATGGAGTCTCAGAGTGTGTTTAATGAGAACAAGAGGTGAAAGACCCAAAAATAAGAGAATGAAAGAGAGCTGAAGAACGCAACACAAGTATGACCTTGGAAATGGTCACATAAGCAATATCAGAGGTTAAAATCATGTAAGTTAAAGGTGCTAAGGAAGAGTTCATCAGCTGTTCCCAGAATGAGGGCTGGATTTGGAGTATGGACAGAGATTGTGAAGTACTGAAGTCCTTCATGGATACGGTTAAAGTATTGGAATATCGGTAGAAAACGACATAGGCTTTGATAAAGGAAGAGATTTTGCCTAGGATGTAAATAAAGTAGGCTAAAAATGGCAAATGGCATCTAGATAAATGCTTCCTTTGCCCCCTTGTGTACATGGACCCTAGAGCACTGTTCAAATGTCAATAACTATGATCTACAGTAGAAAGTTATCTGAAAAAAAATTCAGCCTCATTAAAGTAACACATACTTCACACCCATACATACAGAAGGCACATACACATACAGTATTGCCTAAGTGATTCCCCACATTTACTAATTATGACATGTTGTGATAGTTTCTATTTTAATCTGTCCTCTTGTGTTCTATTTAAATGCTGGAGGAAACACTACGGGGGGTTTCAACATGCGTGAATGGGTTTATGACCCGCATCTTAGCAAACTGAGCTGGACTGTGAGTGGTGGAGGAAGGCATGTCAAATGTGTTCCTTTTCCAAGCAATTTTCAGGAAAGACACAGGGAAGGGAAAAAAAAAAAGTCTTTGCTCTCATCACACAGAAGCACAGAAACATAGCATCAAAGGAGGTAGAAAATTGAGGTATGACCCCAAAGTATCAACTGTGCTGTAGTGTGTAGGGATTCTTTAGAATCTCAGAATATCATGAACCATGAAAAAATGGCTGACTCTAATCCCAATGAAAGAAGATAAAACATGATGCTTACTCTTCATATGCTTTTGAGAATTCCAGGAATGGGATTGACTAGTAAGTATAGAAGAAAATTGGTGGATTGGTTAGAAATCCCTGAGCTTCTCAGAAAGTAGAGATTTCTAGACCTGTATGAAATGAAAATTGAAAAAATCAAATGTATGAGTATGGGAATGAAAAAATTGAAGGGCATCATGGTCAGAATCCTCACCAAAAAGAGTAATGGTTTATTGAGTAATTCATTTTTTCAGGTACTGGCTCTACACTTTATATATAATGTGTCACTTATTCTGCATAGCAACTTTACTACCATGACCACTTCCAGATGAAGGGACTGTGTAACATAGGTTACATAGGCAATATAATTATTGTGGCAGTTAGGGCTTGATTACTAAAGAAGACTCATAGTATCCAAAATAACAATGGTTATGAAGTTATGGTTCGTAGTA
The DNA here is from genome assembly GCA_002007465.1 of Ailurus styani. Lineage (NCBI taxonomy): Eukaryota > Metazoa > Chordata > Mammalia > Carnivora > Ailuridae > Ailurus > Ailurus styani. Next base: position 602,692 of record LNAC01000024.1, on the reverse strand, counting down.
GGAAAAAGATACAGTAGAGCAGCAATATTAAAGGATATGCACCCGATTTTGATGAAGACGTGGAACAACTGTAATGCTCATACACTACTCTCAGGAATGTAAACTGGCACAGCCACTTTGGAAAACTGGTGGTAGTCCTTAATGCTGCCCTGTCTGATAGAGTAGTTTATTGAATACTTGAAATGCGGCTAGTCTAAATTGCTGTAAATATAAAATACACATTGAAGATTTAATATGTAAAAAAATATAAAATATCTGATCAATAATTTTCATATTGATGACATGCTGAAATGATATATTTTGGATAAACTGGGTTAGTAAAATGCTTAATTACTTTCACTTTTATAAATACTTCTTTTTTTTTTTTTAAAGATTTTATTTATTTATTTCACAGAGGGAGAGAGATCACAAGGAGGCAGAGAGGCAGGCAGACAGACAGAGGGGGAAGCAGGCTCCCTGCTGAGCAGAGAGCCCGATGCGGGCCTCGATCCCAGGACCCTGAGATCATGACCTGAGCTGAAGGCAGAGGCTTTAACCCACTGAGCCACCCAGGCGCCCTATAAATACTTCTTTAATGTGGCTACTAGAAAATTGTATATATTACACATGTGACTTGACTGGGACTAAATTTCTCTTGGACAGTACTAACCTAAAGCTAAGATTCATTATTATTTCATTCCTGGGTATATTCCCAACAGAAAGATGTATGTATGTGCAATAAAGGTTAAGAATGTGTATAGCAGCATTATGCACAATAGCTAAAAACCTGAAACAACCCAAAAGTCCCTCAACCATGGAATGGATAAATAAATGGTGGTTGGATTATAATATGAAATACTATTTCACAACAAAAATGAATAAACTACAACTATAAGCAACAACTCCAACAACATCCAAAGGTAAGGATGGGACAGAGCCTCCAGCACACTGTGTAGAGATCGCAATGACAGACTTCAGTTATCTTCCTTCTACAGACTACACTGGAAGGAACCTTTTATTTGGATCAGAAATGTGTGCACAGGAACACCTTGGGACCAGGAAGATAAAAAGTTTCGGCTGTGGTCTCTTAGGCCTATATGAACAGCAGGGTATGTTTCTGGCTATAGAACCAGTTCCAAGGGCAGAACCTGGCAGGGGTCTCACTGAGATCAGCTTTAAGTCATCAATCTCAATATTACCAATTAGAACAACAAGCAAAACTAAATGTAATAGTCAAGTCTTTGTTTCCTTACAACACCAGTATGGAGAAGAGGCAGAAGAGAAAGGCACCGTTCCTCAGTGTTCTGTTTATTTCCCCAAAGAATGGCACCAGACGGGGTCAGATATGCAGCACAGATTGGGGGAATCATCTCACTGGCGAGGAGTCCTGAGTAAAGACTCCTGCCTTTCTGTTGACCAGGGAACTGGGAGAAGGAGAGGTGGAAGAGCTGCGAGTGGAACCGAAGTGAGTCAAGAGTGGGGAAAGTGCCTCAGCCAAGGCACCCCAGTGAAGCAGTCTGGGTGGAGGTCCCGGAGAGTATTTCAACGGAAGCCCCAGTAAGGACGCCTTGGAACGGAGCTGCCTGAGTTAAGAATGCAGTTATATGAAGGAGCATGGCTAGTCCAAAGAGAACCTGACTCCTGGACTGCAGCTCCCCAGAAAATTGTGATGACCTTGGCTGTGCAACGAGGCTATTCGGGGGAGGGCAGCTTTCCCCCACAAAGCCTGCCAGGCAATACCTTGTAATTGCCAATGGTCAGAAATGAACAATCACCTATGTGACCTGTGCCTTGGATGGGACTCAAATAAATATGTATTTTTTTTTCCTTCTAAGAACCACTCATGTCATAAACACAAGCAATGTAAGATCCCCAAAGGCAAATCTATAAAATGTTTTGGGAAATTGAGAAATTCAAAATTAACTTGTTACTGTTATTTCATTTTAGGTCCTTGGCTATTCTGGATTTATTTTAGTATTACCAATTTTCAGGTCTATTTCTCTGTCCCATTTCTTTCCTAAAGAAGATGTTTCTTCTTAAATATAGAGCCTATAACATAGTAAAGCACCATCCAAATGCAAACTAACATCAATGTTGCTTTGTCTAAGAAATAGCTAGAGGGTGTCATGTTTAAAACTTCATCAGGCTGGTAAGGCAGTTTCTTGCAATGTTCTATTAAAATACATGTGAAAGCATGTCCATACTACTCCCAAAGCAATCCAAATATTTAATGCCAACAGTTTTTCACAGAACTACAATAATCTTAAAATTTGTATGGAACCATAGAAGACCCTGAATAGCCAAAGCAATCTTGATCCCAGATTTCATATTATACTACAAAGCTGCAGCAATCAAACAGTATGGTACTGACACACCCACACAAAAAAACCCCATAGATCAGTGCAACAAAGTGGGAGCCTAGAAATAAACCCACACATTTATGGTTAACTCAAGCCACAGAGGAGGTAAGAATATACAATGGAAAAAAGTCTCTTCAACAACAAATGGTGTTGGAAAAAACTGGAGCACCACCCTACATAAAAATAATCTCAGGATGGATTAAAGATCTAAATGTAAGACCTAAGACCATAAAATTCTGAGAAGAAAACAGGCAGGGATTTCCTGGACATTGACTGTAGAAACACTTTTCTAGATATGTCTCCTCTGGCAAGAGACTAATGCAGAATTAAGCTATTGGGACTACACCACAATAATAAAGCTTCTGTACAGTGAAGGAAACCATTAAAATGACAAAAAGGCAGCCCATTGAATGGGAGAAGATATTTGCAAATGATATATCTGATAAGGAGTTAATGTATATAAAGAATTTATACAACTCAACGCGAAAAAGAAATCAATTAAAAAGTGAGCAGAGGACCTGAATAGACATTTTTCAAAGAAGACAGACTAATGACTCACATGAAAAGATGCACAACATCACTATAGGGAAATGCAAATCAAAATGACAGTGAGATATCACACCTGTCAGAATGGCTAAAATCAAAAACATAAATAAATTGTTGGTGATGATGTGGAGAAAATAAGAATTCTCAATGCACTGTTGGTGGGAATGTCAATTGGTACAGCCACTGTGGGAAATGGTATGGAGGTTTATTAAAAATTTAAAAATAGGAATACCATATGATCCAGTAATGATCCAGTAATTCCACTACTAAGTATTTACCCAAAGAAAATGAAAACACGAATTTGAAAAGATATATGCACCCCTATGTTTACTGCAGCATTATTTACAACAGCGAAGATACAGAAGCAGTTCGGGTGTCCATTGATAGATGAATGGATAAAGAGGATGTGGAGGAGAAAGAGGATATATATATATATATATATGTATGTATGTGTGTGTGTATAGCATAAGGTATAAAAATAAGATCTTGCTATTTGCAATGACATGCATGAACCTACAGTGTATAATGCTAAGTGAAATAAGTCAGAGAAAGACAAATACCATGTGATTTCACTCATATGTGGACTTTAAGAAATAAACGGACAAAGAAAAGTAAAAATAAGACTCTTAAATAGAACAAACTGGTGGTTGCCAGAAGGGAGGTGGATGGAGGGATAGGTGAAAAAAAAATACACGTAAGAACAAACAAAATATTTGAACTCACAACACTGAAAATTAGGACAAAGAGGCAACCCATTTCTAAAATTGGGAAGATTTCTCCCTAATTATAGGGCTGAGGGAAGAACTGGATTGAAGTGCATTACCAGAGACCCACAATTGATGGCCTCATGTGACATTATTAAGGACAATTTTTATAATTTTTCTATCCTCTGTCTTGTTTTCTTTTTCCCTAGAAAAAATAAATGTCTTTACATGCAAGAAATATGATCAGCCATTAATACTAGCAGTGTATGCTACCCTTTGAGGTAGTCAGAGTACAAATTTCTAACTTTGTATAATTACATTTTAATATACATAAAACAAATGAGCGGGCAGACAGTGGAGGAAGAGGATAGGGTCAGTGATACTGTGCATGTTGGGAAGAGTAAGCCTCACAATCAGACACTGACGATGAAAGTGGAAAGAGAAGGAGCTGTGGGAGCAAAGCTATACATACTGGGAAATTAAGCTCTTCATCTTCATCAGTTCAGAGCTCAGCTCATCTATACTACAGGAAGCTTGTGAGCGAGAACTGGGGAAGGAGTCGCACATGTTAATCTGCTATCCAACTAATAAACTCACAGAGAGCAAAGAATTAACTAAAGCTCCCTAATTTCAGAATGAGAAAACAATCCTATACATCACGAGGATTACAAAAATATTGTAAAACAAACTAAGATTATTCCAAAGATTTAAAATAATGTTCATTTGGTAGTCAGATGAAAAACAAGTAACTTGGAATAAACAGGGATAGAAATAAACATTGAGCATGCAGGCTAAAATTAAACCTACAAGATAAGAAGAAGAGGGATGAGAAAAGGAAATACTAGGATGAAGGGAGTCTGAAAATGGAATTTAAAAATTATACCCCTGGGGCAAAGAATAAAAAGAAAACTAAAAAAAAATTATCTGTATAAGACATAGGAAAGATTAAAATTGACATTTTAGACAAGGACTTTTGAGAAGACAAAATTGTCCCTGAGAAGGAAGAGGAGACAGTCAAGGAGATGAAATGTGATGGAGCAGCTAAGAAATATGGAGGTCAGACAACCTATGCAGATAAATTCTGTCAACAAAATAGCATTGCAATATAAAGAAAGGATGCATTTCTGTTATTTGAATTTATTTATAGAGTACTGTTCTGGATTCTGGGGATACAGAGGTAAAGAATATGGAAATGTTTGCTTTTATGATAAAAGGGACAGCAAATAAATGAAAAGATTTTTTACAAAAGGAAATCATAAATATTAATAAGTGCAATGATGACAATATGAGTGATGTGTTGCAGGACAGAGTGACCAGAGGTCACTTAAGATTGGGCGGTCAGGGGAGACTCCTCTGAGAAGACAGCCGTTAAATCAAGGCAAGAGCAATAAGCCAAAAAAGGTCAGGGACAGGACTAGTGAGGAACATTCTGGAAAGAAAAAATAGCTGTTGACAAGATCCTAAGGCTAGAACAAGCTGGTATATTCTAGGAATTGAAAGAAGACCCTGTATTTTGACTATATTAAGCAGGAGATAACAGAAGCAGATCATCTAAGACTCTGTTAGCCAGGGTGAGGACTTGGGCTTTAACTACCAGTACTCTTGTCATTATTACTGGAAGGCACCAAAAGATTTTTAATAGCAGGATTGACAAAAATAAGACTGAATTTTTAACAAAAGATCAGTTCAGCGTCTGTGGAAAAATGGAGCACAGGGGAATATCTAAGATTTTTAAAGAAGTTACTGAAGTCTTTGAAGTAAGATAATACACTAGTGTGTTAGCCTTGGAGCTGGAACGAGGTGACCTTATTTAGGTTATGCTCTGAAGGGACAATTCATACACATATTGAGATACTGGATGTGGGCTATAAGGAAAAATAAGAAATTGAGTTTCCAGGTTTTTGTGCTATGCTGCTGGATGGATGGTCAAGTATGTGTGCTGGAATCTTGGTTAAGTTTGGGATCCATGTTAAAATTGTGATGCCTCGGGCGCCTGGGTGGCTCAGTGGGTTAAGGCCTCTGCTTTCGGCTCAGGTCGTGATCTCCGGGTCCTGGGATCGAGGCCCGCATCGGGCTCCCTGCTCAGCGGGGAGCCTGCTCCCCCCCGCCTCTCTCTGCCTGCCTCTCTGCCTCCTTGTGATCTCTCTCCCTCTGTGAAATAAATAAATAAAATCTTTTAAAAAAAATTGTGATGCCTCTGAGATATCAGAGTGGAAAGAGTAAACTAACTATTGCGTCTAAGTCCCTAGTGCTCAAAAGAGGCCCTCTGGACTAGATATATAGATATTTGTGAGTGATTAATAAAAATCTGGTCAGGAAAAATACACAATCTACAATTGAGGAAAACAGTCCGTTCTAAGAGTCTCTGCATTATTAAGTAACAGAATCTAATAGAGTAACACCTGTAGAGTATGTAAATAAAAAAAATTATGGACTAATAACTGATAGCCTGTCAAATTACGATCATATGTGAAGGCAAGAATAAGCAATTCCAGTTATGAAGAAACTATAAAAGTATTATACCTTCCATCCCCACCTTTGAAAGAGAACACTTAAAGTCATGCTTCTAAGTAACTGAAAATGAATCAAAATTTAGCATTCAGTAAAGACGATGTTGTGGTTTTATACTCCCCTTCTAGAAATAGATCCTAAAAATATAATCTGAAATATGGATGCAAATTTATGCACAAAAATGTTCACGTTGAATTTTTGTTAATAATGAAAATTGTAATCGACGTTAGGAGAATGTCCATATGGTGGAACACTAAGAAGACATTGAAAATTATGTTTATGAATAATTTAAATTATGTAAAAAAATGATCATGAAACACAGTTAAGTGGAAAAAAAGCAAGATGCCAAATTATAGGTGCTGCATCATCTCTGTCGATACGTGTAGAAAAACATCCTGGAAGAGAAAAATTTTAATATTATCGGTGTTTGCCTCTGGGAGATGGAATTACTTTTCCCATTTAAATTATATTTTGTACTTTGTAGGACTTCTAAATCAGTATTACTTACATAAATAGAAAATTATATTTAAGAAGTTTAAAACTAGGGCACCTGGGTGGCTCAGTGGGTTAAAGCCCCTGCCTTCGGCTCAGGTCATGATCTCAGGGTCCTGGGATCAAGGCCCGCATCCGGCTCTCTGCTCAGCAGGGAGCCTGCTTCCTCCTCTCTCTCTGCCTGCCTCTCAGCTTACTTGTGATCACTCTCTCTCTGTGTCAAATAAATAAAATCTTAAAAAAAATAAATAAAAATCTTCAAACAAAAATCAAAGGTGTATATTAATGTATTGAAAGAACTCATTGTGCACCTGGAAAAATTTGGGTCAGAGTAATCATGACATACTAAGGTAAAATTATAGGCTTTAAAGACAAATATTTCTTTGTGCCTACAGGTAAAATGACCAAATTATTTATAAAAGTAAGAAAGTAAGATAGGCACCCAAAATTTCAAGAGCACATCAGCTTTAGCAAGGTGGTGATGGTGAAAGAATTTCAAAAAAAAATTCAAGAAAATATAGTGTGAGCCACTGACCTCACCTCTAGCCGACCTGTTCTTCAAGTATCGAAAGTATGAAATCCTTTAAAGAAGTCTGTCAGAGGATGAGCTCCACCCTGGAAAAACTCAACAATGGTAAATATGTTACACATTTAATTGTAGATCTAACACTACAAAAGGAGCAAGGATATGGTAGAAGAATAATACATAAACATTTCTGAAAGGTAACGGAGAATGCAACTAAGAAATGGGAGGAAAAGGAGAAACGATAAAGTAGAAAATGAACATTAATTGTTATGTATGTAATGGTTGAATATCAAAGAATGCCATTTATGTATGTACATACGTATGTATTTTGAGAGAGAGAGAGAGAGGGTGAGAATCTCAAGCAGACTCTCCACTGAGCACGAAACCAGAAGCGGGGCTTGATCTTACAACTGTGAGACTATGACTTGAGCCCACATCAAGAATAGGACATTTAACTGGTTGAGCCACCCCAGGTGCCCAAAGAATGCCCTTTAAGATTGGCAATGCATATAGAAAAAAGATTAAATTAGAAAGGGATACTAAGGACACTACTAAACATATGACGACAAAAGTAATTACTATTTTAAAATGTACAATTTTCAGGGGTGCCTGTGTGGCGCAGTCAGTTAAGTGTGTGACTCTTGATTTTGACTCAGGATCTCAGGGTTGTAAGATTGAACCCTGCTTTTGGCTTTGCACTCAGCAGGAAGTCTGCTGAAGATTCTCTTTCTCTTCCTCTCTGCCCTCTCCTCCCCCCCCTCCCACCACTAGATAAATGAATCAATCCTAAAAAATAAGATAAAATGTGAAAACTTTCCTAAGTACCCGAGCAAACACACAGTATGCACAGTAAGTATGATATAAAGTGATAGAGTTGAGACAAAGCATATCAATCATATCAGTGATTATGAATGTTCTCAAATCACTAAAGCAAATAATTTTCAAACTGTTAGAAAAAACCTAACTATATGTATGGCACCTTTGAAGTCAATTGATTCAAAAGGCTAAAACAATTAAGAGTTGGTTAAAAATAATCTGGGTAACTGAAAGGAGAAACCAGATTGGGGGTGGGGTGGGAAAGAGGAAAAGAAAAAAGAAAGAAAACATTCAGTGAGGTAAACGATGCTTTTTATTGCTAAAAGATATGATTTACAATGAAGAGTTAACAGATAAGAATATCTATGCAAGATATAATAAGAATCCATGATTCCTCACTGAGAGAGATTCAGATTGATAGATAATATGATAAATGATAGATAGGCAGGCAGACAGAGGAGGTGAGGGAAAGCTTTCTTATGATGAAATGTCAACTACTATGAAAGAAATAATGTAGAAAATTATAGTTTTATAATTATCATAGTAAAAACTGATACAGGAAGAATTATTCATTAAAGTTAGCATCCTAGAGGATGATTAGATTTGATGAGGATAGGATATTAACACAGTCTTAGAATTAATATAAAATATATATAGTAAAATTGTAGTAATGCATGCAAACTATACTGTGCAGAAACTATATAATCCCTTAATGAAGTATAAATGTATATCATGTATCTTGGAATGTGACACCTTAAAGACCAATTCTAATTGAGGGCCACTCTCTAAAATACTGCCCTTATTCTCGAAATACATCAAGGTTATGAAAAATAGAGACTAAGAACAACTGTTCCAGATTAAAGGAGACTAAAATATAACAAGTAAATGGAAAAGAGCTCCTGGATCTGTCTTGAACTGAAAAAGACATTATATAATGGATATTGCTGAGATAAGTAGGAAATGGCCTGTAGATTAGATAAAGTATTGAAGTTAAATTTCCCGAAATTGAAAAATATAAGAAGAGCTGTGGAGAACAGTAAAAGGAGAGCAGTGTAGAAGTGACTGGCGGTAGAGTGAGTCAGTGCTCACTCTTGAACCATACTCTAAGAATTACTAGAAGTTCTGGTTTAACCCAGTTTCTTGATACATTATTGTTTGATAATATGGGGCAGCTATGGAATGGAGCAGCTCATTATGACCTGAACCAGGAATGCAAACATGTTCTCACAACTTCACTGAGTTGGAATGTTTGGGCTCATCAGTGAAAGGGAAGACTTAAAACCTGTGCCCACTAGTGATCGGGCCAAACAACATGATCCTGAGGTAGATGGAGGGACATTTCCCTAAATACAGACATGAATGCTTTGTGTGTGGTTTGAAATATCCCTGCTTTCAATACAGAGGAAAATGAAAAAAAAAATACATATGTACAAGCATGAAATGATCCCATCATTTTTACTGTTCTGACAATTTTATATGTGAAATCAATTTTAATCCATTAATTTTTTTGTTCTTTCATTCAAGAGGAATTTATTGAGTCCTTCTTAGGTGTTAGATGTCAAACTGAAATACTTCTGAATATTCTGTTCTTGAATTATTTTTCTTCTTTCCATTTATAGTACTAGTTCAATCCTTCATGGGTAGGGACTCAAGTACTTCCTGTTATGGCTACTTAAGTTTATCTCCCATATAATCTGTCCAACATGTTACCTTGAGGTTATTTTTGTCAAATATAAATCTGACCATGCTCCACCCAGTTTTAAGATTGTAATCGTTTCCTCGTTCTGTAGGATAAAGACAGCTGTATCATCATAGTACACATTGTTCTCTCCGAAACTTCCTTTGGTTGATGTAGAATTACTTTCTGTTCTTGGAACAAACCATATCCACATGTATCTTTACGTAAGTACGTCTCTTTTGGGGGGTTATTTTCCTCACGCTTCTGGGAAACTGAGGCCTTGATCAAAATGCTCTTTCTCTCATCAAACAATATTAAGAGATCCCAGATCTGGGCTTTCACAGCACCTTGCACCTGACCTCTTCTGTACTAGAATTTGTTTCTAAATTTCCCTTTCCCTCCTAACTGAACCATAGCTTCTGTGATGCAGGCTTCACATCTCATCCCAGTGATTTGTAAATGTTTGGATCCTATTATAGTTTTAATAAATATTTGTCAAATTAAAAGATACTATTTACCATGACTATGTAATTAAGTCAACCGGAAAAGAAAATAAGATGTTAGGAGAATGGTATATAAAAGAAAATCCCCCAAAGACTTCAGAAGCAAGAGCACGTGTTGCACAAATGGTCTGAATGCATGTACCGCCCATTAAAAAGTTTCAAATTGTACCTAATGATACTCCATTAATAACACCCAGGATGATTTTGAAAACATTAAAGATGTTGGACAGAATTAGACATCTGGCTTGAAATAATTCCAGTGGGATACGGACAGGCAATCTCTTTGAAGTAAAAATGTTTATGCAACACAGAAGAATTATCAAATACCCTACCTACTGCCAAAGAGTGGCTGCAGCCAAATATTAAATAATGTGAAAAGAGAAAATGAGGCTGCAATTCTCTCAGTGGGATATAAACCAAGAAAAGGCCTTGTTTCAGACATGTATTTAGACACAAGCAATGCATTCATTCAATAGTATTATCTTTTCACACAAAACAAGATGAGAAAAATGAATAGAAAATACAATTTTGCATTTCAAAAATTTAACTCAGAATAATGCCTCTTTATCATTTTTCAGTAATGCTTTGATTTCAGTCAAGGGGAGTATTAAAAAAGTAAGACTTTAATTACTAAGTATGTAACTTTTTCTATTTATATTGTTTCCATATGGTTTTTTTTTTTCTCCTTTAAGTAGACCTTTGTGAATACTTGAAATGATTCATTTATTCAAAGTACTTAGGACTATGAGCAGAATTAGAATTTTTTTTTCATGGCACAGTTTCTCTTAGTCGCATACATAACTACACTTATCTTTAGCAAAGAGGCTTTTGAGAGGTAAGTAAGAAGCAGATAATGTATAGAATTTATAAGCACCATCAGGATATCTCTATACTCTACTTTGTCCTCCTCCCTTGCACTGCAGAATTTGAGTCAAGATTCCTTTCAAACTACGTTATAAACAAGTAAAAATCCAGTGGAATTTTACTTCAGTGGCAGAATCAACCTCTCTGACTTGAATAGGCTTCCTGTGCCTTAAATTATGGCAGGATTATGACTTATTTTATTTGATTAATCATATGAATAGTAACCCACCCACTTCTATGAGTTAACAATCCAAGTTCCTCAGGGAATGATAATAACAGTAATAAGTAATAATACTTAACATTTGTTGAGCAATTACCATGTGTTGGTATTTTATTAAGGGATTTACATATATTTTCTCACAAAGCGCTGAGAAGTGGGAAATATTATCTATATTTTATACATAAGGAAAGTCAGTGTACTGTGGTTTACTTTCCTAAGAGCCACGTGAAGCGGAGAAACAAGACATGATCCAGTTCTGGCCCAAGAGAGCAACATAAGAAGACCGTGAACTCACTTTCTCCATGAATACACCAAACTTATACCTATTTTTAGAGCAGTTCCTTCTGAAGAAGAACCAGGGACAGACTGAACAGCTTCTGCACAACAAATGATTAAGAGACTGCGTACAGAAGACCAAAAGAGACCAAGACACAGTAATAAGGGGAATTCCCATATCCAACACTACAGTGGGGAGGGTTAGAACTGAGAGACAGAGAGCAGATTTGTCTGCCCTGGGGCACAGACAAAAAGTCATGGTCTAGAAGGGCAACTAGAATATAGAGGAAGTAGGCCTAGAACACTGAAAAGCAGCATAAGAGTTGCGGGAACTCTCCCTGGGTCCGAGAAGCTGGCAAACACTACAGTTTCCTCCCTCCACCTTGACAGAGCTGATGGGAGCAGGGTCTGGATGCCACAGCTGGCCTGATGGCTCAGTGAATCCTGAGCCCCTAACCTATACCAGTTTAGGATGCCCTAGGGCACAGAAAAAAAAAAACAAGTTTATAAGAGCAACTAGAATATAAAGGAGTTAGCCCTAGACCCCTACCAAATGGCAGAGCTGTTGGAACTCTCTTTGGGTCAGAGGTGAATACCACAGTTTGTTTCCACTTTACCTTAATAGCATGGATGGGAGCAGGATCCAGGCATCCTAGCTGGCCTGCCACTTAACTGAATCCCAGGCCCATAGCCTACACCAGCCTGTCTTCCCACTAAGGCAGTCCCAGAGCAGTGCACACAGCGACACCCCAGAACACTCTGGCCCATCCCCGTCTGGCTCCAGTTGTATGTTAGGGCGACTCAAGTCCCTAGTGCTCTGGGACCTGCTGGCTCATTCCTGCTTTGTCTCCAGCAACCCTGCCAGAGTACCCCCTCATGGGAGCACACCACCCTCAGCTCCAGGACCCGACCAGGGTGCTGTCTGCACAGTGAGACCTGGGACCCCTCACCCACTCCAGCCACAGATCCAGCCAGCCAAAGTCACCAGGCGCACACAATCTGTACAGGGAATGACCATACACAAGACCATTTCTTCAAGATTAGGAGAAGTGGCTGCTCTGCCTAATTCACAGAAAGAAAAAAAAAACACAGTCAAACAAAAGGAGGACAGAGGAATATGCTTCTAACAAAAGAACAAGGTGTTATATACAAACCTAATGGTAACCACAAATCAAAAACCAGAGATATGCAAAAAATAAAGAGAAAGAAATACCAGTACATCACTAAAGAAAGCCAACTTGTCATGAGAGAAGTGAGCAAGGAAGAAAGGAACAGAGAAGAACTACACATACAACCATAAAACAAGTAAAAAAAGGCAAATGCATACTTATCAATAACTACTTTGAAGTAAATGGACTAAATGCTCCAATTAAAAGACCCATAGGATGACAGAATGGACTAAAAACAAGACCCATCTATATGCTGCCTACAAGAGACTCATTTCAGACCCAAAGACACATGCAGACTGAAAGTGAGGGATGGATGTGAAAAGAAAGCCTGGGTAGCAACACAACTAGACTGTACAACAAAGGCTGTAACAAGAGACAAAGAAGGGCAGTATATAATAATAAAGGGAACAATCCAACAAGAAGATGTAACAGTTACAAATATGCATCTAATATGGGAGCATCCAAATACATAAAACAGTAACAAACATAAAGGAACTAATCACTAGTAATACAGTAATAGTAGGGGACTTTAACAACACACTTCCATCAATGGACGGATCATCCAAACAGAAAATCAACAAGGAAATAGTGTCTGAATGACATGCTGGGCCAGATGGATTTTACAGATATATTCAGAACGTTCCGTCCTAAAACAGCAGAATACACATTCTTTTCAAGTGCACATGGGACATTTTCTAGAGCAGATCGCATGCTAGACCACAAAACAAGTCTCAACAAATTTAAGAAGATCAAAGTCATACTATGCATTTTTTTTGGACCACAATGCTATGAAACTAGAAATCAACCACAAGAAGAAAAAAAAACCTGGAAAGAGCACAAATACATGGAGGTTAAGTAATACGGTAGTAAAAAATGAATAGGTCAACCACGAAATCAAAGAAATCAAAAATTACATGGAGAGGGGCGCCTGGGTGGCTCAGTTAATTGTCTGACTCATGATTTTGGCTCAGGTCACGATCTCAAGGTTGTGAGACTGAGGCTCACGCAGGACTCCGTGCTCAGCATTGAGTCTGCTTGTCCTTATCCCTCTGCTTCTCCTCCTACTTATGTACTCTCTCTCAAATAAACAAATAAAATTTTTAAAAAAATTACATGGAGAGAAATGAAAATGAAAACACAACAGTCCAGAATCTTTGGGATGCAGTACCGGTGGTTCTAAGAGGGAGGTTTATAGTAATAGAGGCCTACCTCAAGAAGCAAGAAATATCTCCAAAAAATAACCTAACATTATACATACAGAGCTAGAAAAAGAACAACAAGTGAAGCCTAAAGCCAGCAGAGGGAAGGAAATAATAAAGATTAGAGAGAAATAAATGATATAGAAACTAAAACAAAACAATAGAAGAGACCAATGAAACCAGGAGCTACCTTATTTTTTGAAAGGTCAACAAAATTGGTAAACCTCTAGCCAGACTGGAAAAAAAAAAAGTGGGCTCAAATAAAATCTACTTTTTAGAAAGAGAACTACTGACACTACAGAAATACAAAGGATTGTAAGATAATATTATGAAAAATTATATGCTAACAAAATGGACAATCTAGAAGAAATGGATAGATTCCTAGAAACATAAAACCTACCAAAATTGAAGCAGGAAGAAATAAAAAACTTGAATAGACTAATTACCACAATGATATTAAATCACTAATCAAAAACTGCCCACAAACAAAAGTCTAGGACCAGATGACTTCACAGGTGAATTCTACCACACATTTAAAGAAGAGTAAAGGGCACCTGGGTGGCTCAGTGGGTTAAAGCCTCTGCCTTCGGCTCAGGTCATGATCTCAGGGTCCTGGGATAGAGGCCTGCATCGGGCTCCCTGCTCGGCAGGGAGCCTGCTTCTCCTCTCTCTCTTTCTGCCTGCCTCTCTGCCTACTTGTAATCTCTCTCTCTCTGTGTCAAATAAATAAAAATAAAATCCTAAAAACAAAATAAAGAAGAGTAAATACCTATTCTCTTCAAACTTAAAAAAAAAAAAAAAGTAGACGAGTTAGGAAAACTTCCAGGCTCGTTATATGAGTCCAGCATTACCCTGATACCAAAAAGACACTACAAAAAAAACCCTACAGGCTAATATCCATGATGAACATAGGTACAAAAATTATCAACAAAATACCAGTGAACCACATTCTGTAATTCATTAAAAGGATCATTCACCATGATCAAGTGGGATTTATTCTGGGCATACAGGATGATTTAATATTCACAAATTGTCAATGTGATGCACTACATTAACAAAATGAAGGGTAAAAATCGTATCATTTCAAAAGATGCAGAAAAACCATTTAATAGAATTCAACATCAATTCATGATAAAAACTCCTAAAAAAGTGTGTTTAGTGGGAACATACTTCAACATAATAAAGGCCATATATGAAAATCCAGAGCTAACATCAGTGGTGAAAAGCTGAGAGATTTTCCTCTATGAACAGGGAAAGGACAAGGATGTCCACTCACACTACTTTAACTCAATATAATACTAAAAATGTTAGACACAGCATCAGAGAAGAAATAAAATGCAACCACATTGTCAAGGAAGAAGTAAAACCATCACTATTTGCAGATTATAAGATACTACACATAGAAAACACTAAAAACTCCACCAAAAAACAGAATAAATAAATTCAATAAAGTTGCAGGACACAAAATTTACAGAAGTCACTTGGGTTTCTACACACTAATAATGAAGGAGCAGAAAGAAAAATTAAGAAAACATTTCCAGTTACAATTGTACCACAAAGAATACCTAGGAGTAAACCTAACTAAAGAGGTAAAAGACCTGTACTCTGAAAACTACAGAACATGGATGAAAGAAATTAAAGATGACACAAATGGAAATACTTCTCATGCTCATGAATTGGAAGAATACTGTTAAAATGTCCATATTACCTAAAACAATTTACAGATTCAGTGTAATCTTTATCAAAATACAGACATTTTTTGCAGAGGTAGAGCAAATACTAAAAGCGGTATGAAACCACAAAAAATTCCAAATACCCAAAGCAATCTTGAGAAAGAACAAAGCTAGAGGTAGCACAGTCCCAGACTTCAATGTAGAACACAAAGTTTTGTCAAAACAGTATGGAACTGGCACAAAAATAGACACATGGATCAATGGAATAGAGAATTCTATAATAAACCTAAACTTATATGGTCAGTTAGTCTATGATAAAGGAGAAATGAATATACAATGCAAGGAAAAGTAGTCTCCTCAGTAAGTGGTGGTGGGAAAACTAGACAGTTAACATGCAAAAGAATGAAACTACTACTCTTTTATACCATACACACACACACACACACACACTCAGTAGAAAGAAAAAGAAAAAAAACCCTCAGAATGAATTAAAGACCTAAATATGAAACCTGAAACCGTAAAAATCCTAGAAGAAAACATAGGCAGTAATCTCTTAAACACTGGTATTAGCAACATTTTTCTAGATATGTCTCCTTAGGCAAGGAAAACAAAAGCAAAAATAAACAATTGAAATTATACCAAAATAAAAATGAAAAAAAGAGAGGAAACCATCAACAAAACAAAAAGGCAACCACTGGATGGGAGAAGATATTTGTAAATGACATATCCAATAAAAGGTTAATATCCAAAATATATACCGAACATATATAACTCAACACCAAAAACACCCACAAATAATTTGATGAAAAAAATGGGCAGGAGACGTGAATAGACATTTTTTCAATGAAGACATACAGAAGGCCAAAAGACACATGAAAAGATGCTCAACATTGCCAATCATCAGGGAAATGCAAATTAAAACCACAGCGTGGTATTACCTTACACCTGTCAGAATGGCTAGAATCAAAAAGACAAGAAATACCAAGCATTGACAAGGATATGCAGAAAAAGGAACCCTTGTACACTATTAGTGGGAATGTAAGTTGGTGCAGTAACTATGGAAAACAGTATGGAAGTTTCTCAAAAAATTAAATAAAATTACCACATGATCCAGTAATTCCACT
Organism: Ailurus styani; assembly: GCA_002007465.1. Classification (NCBI taxonomy): domain Eukaryota; kingdom Metazoa; phylum Chordata; class Mammalia; order Carnivora; family Ailuridae; genus Ailurus; species Ailurus styani. The sequence goes on along the minus strand of LNAC01000024.1, from coordinate 586,052 downwards.
GGTGGGTATTTACTTGAAGATGAAAACACTCATTTGAAAAGATATATGCACCCCTACGTTTATTGCAGCATTATTTACACTAGCTACAACAGAGGCAACTCAAGTATCCATCAACTGATGAATGGATAAGGAAGTTGTGATATATACACAATGAATATTACTCAGCCATAAAAAAAAAATGAGATCTTGCCATTTGGAACAACATGGATAGACCAGGAAGTATTTTGCTAAGTGAAATAATTCAGACAGAGAAAGACAAATACCATATGGTTTCACTTATATGTGGAATCTAAGAGAACAAAAGAAATGAATAAACAATAAAAGCAGAAACAAGCTCATAGATGTGGAGAACAAACTGGTGGATGCCGGAGGGGATGGAGGTGAGGAGATTGGCAGAATGCTTGAGGGAAGTGGAAGGTACAGGCTTTCAGTTAGGGAATGAATAAGACGGGGATGAAAGGAATAAAAACAATGGTGTTGTAATAGTGTTTGGTGCCAGATTTAGCTACACTTGTGGGTGAGCAAGCATAAGGTAGAACTGTCCAGTCACTATGCTGTGCATCGAAACAAATGTAATATTGTGTGTCAACTATACTTCAATAAAAAAAGCTAAAAAAATTACAACATCATAATAAACACACCAAAGATAGCTAAATTTTAAGGAGAGTTTAAGTAATGCACAAATACACAAAACTAGAGACTAAACAACCAGGGTTTGAATCCAGGTCTCTCGGACCCCTCAACGCAGTGACTTCTTAGCAACGTGCTATCTCCCTTGGTGGACTTGTATTCCCTACACAAAAATGTTTGAGAAACTTCATCATCTCACCCATTCTCTCCTTTTTCTATTACCACAGCAATTTCTTACTTTCTGGAGTCAGCCATAGGCACCCTGGACTAAGTGAGGGCTCCACCCAGCTTCTCTCAGTCCTGTGGCCACTGGCACCTCTCATGCCAACCAAATCACGTCTTTCCATTTGGGGCATTTTTAACTTTAACCCTATAAACCTAGAATGTATGAGGGTCAAACTTAAAATGGGAAAGTAGGTCCAATTTGCCCACAATTTTGAATATGTGCTCGATGGGTAAGTTTGCCCACAATTTTGAATGTGCTTGATGGGTAAGTTTATTCAGGTATGCTATCTGGCGTTTTCCAGGTCTTAAAAATAAAGAATATGCTCCTTCGGAGATGCCAACATTTGTAATACGCATTCCCAGTTTCTTCAACTTCTATACACAATTTTGAAAAATACATTCTTCCGTGATTTTTCTTTTTTAAGATTTTATTTATTTGTCAGAGAGAGAGAGAGAGAGCGCGAGCAGAAGCAGGGGGAGTGGCAGGCAGAGGGAGAAGCAGGCTTCCCGCTGAGCAAGGAGCCCAACACGGGACTGGATCCCAGGATGCTGGGATTCTGATCTGAGATGAAGGCAGATGCTTACCTGACTGAGCCACCAGTCATCCCTTCACTGAATATTTTGTTTTCTCTGTTCTGCTTATGTCTCTGGCTGGATTAAAAATCTACTTCAAACGCTAATTTCTTTCTTTTCCCCCCTTCCCCCCCCTTTCTCTCTCTCACCCTTCCTTCCCCTTTCCTTTACTTTCCTTTTTCTTCTTTCTTTTCTCTTTTTCTTTCTTTCTTTCTTCTTTCTTTCTTTCTTTCTTTCTTTCTTTCTTTCTTTCTTTCTTTCTTTCTTTCTTTCTTTTTCTTCCTTCCTTCCTTCCTTCCTTTCTCTTCTTTCTTTTCTTCCTCCCTTCCTTCCTTTCTTTTGTTAAATTATGTTATGTTAGTCACCATTCAGTACATCATCAGTTTTTGATATAGTGTTCCATGAGTCATTATTTGCATGTAACACCCAGTGCTCCATGCAATACATACCCTCCTTAATACCCATCACCGGGCTAGCCCATGCCCCTACCCCCGTCCCCTCTGGAACCCTCAGTTTATGTCCTGGAGTCCATAGTCTCTCATGGTTCCTCTCCCCCTCTGAATTGCCCCTCTTCATTTTTCCCTTCCTTCTCCTAATGTCCTCCATGCTATTCCTTATGTTCCACATATAAGTAAAACCATATGGTAACTGTCTTTCTCTGCTTGACTTATCTGTTTACAAGTCATTTACAAAGCATTGGTGTTTCCCTAAAGATTCATTAAGTTGATTTTATTTTATTTTTTTATTTTTAAAAATCTAATTTTTTAAAGAAAAAACCATTCTGCATACAAAATCATCCTACATCTCACATTAGTACTTAGCTTTGACACTTTCCTTAAACATATAACTTAATGGGTGATTTCACTATTATACTTCTTTGTTTTTAAAACCTGTTGATTAATACTTAATACAAGAGCTGCATCTCTGGATCCATTCATACCTTCGTTGTTGCTTAGCAACTAGCTCAGTTCTTTCTTGGTTTTAGGAGGCTGCACATGTGGAAGGAGAGAATGAAGCCATGGGATGATCTTAAATAAATAAATGGCTTTCGGTTTTCCAAATATCATGTGATAATAAAACAGCATGGGTCTTTCAGTCCCCTCTCTGCTGTGGATGTGTCATGGAGGCACAGTGTTCCCACAAATTAATATTGATATATATGTTTCCTAGAAGAGTGTCCTTGATTTTATTCTAGTTGTGTCTTCTGTTTTATTTTCCTCTTGTGATATATTTTACATTATGCTTAGAAGGTTCTTAATAAAGTTTCAACAATTTTAATTATTGTTACCTTTTGGAGACTATCCTACCATTCAAAGGAAGGAAAGAATGATGGGAGCCCCATTGGCTATCCTTGCAAAGCATACCTATCACCAGTGACTTTTCTAAAATAGAAAAAAAAAAATGATCACAGAACTTTTATTTGCAGATCTTTGTTTTCATTGTCAGAAACTGAATATTCTGACCATCAGACAAAAAGTTCTGCAAAAACAGGTCTTAGTTATTTGTATCAGTACAGTGAGCATCACAATGCCTTTCTGGGAAGAATGCTTACTAGAAGTTTTTGGAAACTTAATGAATGAAAGTCTTCAGAGAAGAGAAGCTTAGAATGCAAAAACAATTTAAGTCACTCAACAAGAATGAAATGAGAAAATTTCTAAACATCATGAACTTTGTATGAATAACCAAACTGAACTGTACTTTTATCCCAGTGGCTTGCTCAGTTTCTAAAAGGTCTTAACCTGAAATGTAAAAAGTGAGATGTAATGATCTTCACTGGGTTTCTTAATTTTAAAACTACTGATACTAAGAACCTTGTGAGTATAAAGACAGGACTCTCTGAAGGTTCCTTAGACTGACAGCCATATAAAAAAATAAATGAAAAACAATGGACAAACAGGTTTGCATCAATTTTAGGAATAAAAACGTTAATAAGAAGAACATTAGTGCATTAGACCAGAGTGACCAAATCACACTTTGGCATACACATAAGTCCTCAGGAAGAACTAGTTTTGTTGTTGTTGTTAATTTTTTCCCCCTTCAGAATTTAGGAGATAGCAGCACTGGCAAGAGGATATGCATTTTTTTTCTTCGAGACTTGGTTTCACTGGGCTCTTTGCTGTGAAATTATTCCTAACAGTATACTCCTGTAGGTAGAGCTATAAATTTCCCTGTACCTTCCCAGTTATCTAGAAGATCTTAAATGCAAAATTTGTGTTTGCTAAATCAGTGAATCAGTAAGTAAATCAAAGAGGAAAAATGTCAACAAGAAAATAAAATTTATCAGATCAGGTAGGTATTCCTGTTAATTTGATTTTGTTGAATACTGTCAATACAAACATTTTGTTTTGACCCTAAATACCCAGGGATAGAATAGAAAACTTGTTTACATTTGAATGGGCTAATAATTATGTGCTTTGTTTTGTTAGTGTAAACTTGACCTTAGTTCTCAACTTTCACATTCCTTGTCAATACCTTAGATTTCAGCTCACCAGTAGTCTTGAGATTTAGCAACAAGAAAGAAGGAAAAGAAAAGGAAGAAAGCAAACAAACAGAAAACCTTTAACTTAGAGCTTCATTTAAAATAGTCCTTTTCTCTAGGAAATTGCAAAACATATCCAAAAATCCAACACTCCTTTTGTTTCAGAAAAAAATGAGTAACTACTTATGCAAAGAAATAGATGTGACTAGGATGATAAGTGGGTTTGGATAGTTTTCTCTATGTTAATAATTACTTGTGTATCTGTCTTTTCTGAATATTTATCAGGGAAGATAATAGATGCATATAGATAATATAACACAAATTGTGGATTCAGTCCATAGTTATCCATGGAGGGACATACAGGTCAACCTGAGAGCTTCTTCTCTAGGACCAGGGTTTGGTTCCAGCTCTCCCAGCAAGGATGCCAACAAGTTCTGTGTTAGAGCTGTCGTGGTTACTGCGTCCCCAGGGTTCACAAAGAGATGATTGCTAATGTGTCTGTTTTACACTTAGCCTATTTGAGAGTTTATAATGAGCTAAATATAAAGTGCATTATTTAATAAGAGTTTTAGGAAATGACCTTCATTATTAAATATATCATGATTGCATGCAGAGAACTAAAAATACATGAATAGAAAAAAATGAGCCAGCACGATGAAAAGAAACACTGATGGGTTCTTTGGAAAGAGAAAGGAATTCATTTCTAGAGAAATCTAGCATGGAAAAGAAATCAACTGTCTTGAAAATTATGTCAAAATAGGTCTTTAAATTTCAGTGTTTATTAGAATCAGAAAGTGCCAATAATAAAGACTATGATTCTGTGGTTTATTTTGAATTTATTATTAAGGTGAAATGTTTTTATTATAAAAAGTATTATAAACATTTGCAGTTTTGTCACCATTGGCAAAGGCATAACTGAATCATTCTGTTGACACTTGGAATGTGTAGCTTCTAAATGCCCTTTCTTTTTGTAAAAGGATTTGTTCACACATTAATTTGGATAACTACATTAAACTGTGTAATTGCTATTATACTCTCAAATCAGTTCTAATTATTCAGTAGTGATTATTAGTAGAAAATTTTCCTTTGTTTTTCTTTTTTTACTGTACCCTCTGCCACTCCCAAAACAACTTCTCAAACAAGTTAAGAGCCATCCCAAAACATAATGAGGCATTATTCTCAAAGTCTCTTACATCTAGTTCCACTTGTATGACTCTGCTGAAGCAAATCTCTGAGAAGACTCACTAATGAGACAATTTAATGGATTCTTTTTAATCCCCATACTTCATGTCCTTTCTGCAGCATAGGAACAGTGGAGTAAGAAAACCCTGTGTGTAGATGCCTTTTATTTTAGCTTCTGTGATAGTGTGTTCTCTTCTGTCTACTTTATGACTCTCCTTTCTCACTCATCCTTTCTATAAACATATACTGGAATTTGCCATCAATATTTCCTTTGTCTGTAGTTGTTCATGTGGGTATCACATCTTTCAATTACCCACACTTATGAGGATGAGTCTACAGTTCTTTTCTTCATGCCTCATCATTCTTTTCAATCTTGAGAAAATTATTTCCTCATTATCTCAAAAATCTACATGCTAAAAATTCAGTATTTCCTTTTCAATTCTGTGTCGTCAGTTTTCTCATCCACCCACTTGTAAGCCTACTTCTCTTCCCTGTCTGATATTACGTCATCTATGACATCTCCCTGAATTAAGCCTGAAGTCAGTGTTGACTTTGCTGCTTAGCTCATGTGTCAGATTCGATCACTTGCAAGTCCTATTGAATTTATAAACTCATATAGGACATTTATTTCACACCCACTATATGACAGAGATGACTTTTATCACTTTGTATATATTGTGATTTAAATCCTCAACTGGGCAATGGACATTGGGGAGGGTATGTTCTATGGTGGATGTTGTGATGAGTCATGAACCTGTGCCCCTGAAACAAATAATACATTATATGTTAATAAATAAAAGATCCTCAAAACATGACAGTGAAGGGATCTTATTGTCTGCATTATAAAAATTTGGAAATAGGGTTCGATGTAAGTAACTTAGCTAAACAAGTCAGAAGCTGAGGCAGAACCTATTTTTTTCTTTTTTCTTTACTATGTCTAGTGTTCATTTTACCAAACTTTATCACTTTTATTTCCAAAATGTCTCACATTCCTCTTCTCTCCCCCAATCCTCTTAAATCCACATGACACTTCCTCTTGCCTGTACTCTGACTCTTACTTACTCATTGCTTCCATTTTTCCTAAATGACATCTTTATCATAGGACTGACTCCAATAAAATTTAACTATTCTCCATTGTTTGCAAATTATGTACAGACTCCTTTGACAGGTTATTCAGTTAGAGTTCTTTCTTTGCTTGTATTCAGCAGAAACTGATTCTGATTAAGTTAGGCAAAACCAAGTGAAAACAAAACTTCATAAAGCCACCATGCACACACACAGGAAGTTTATTAGCAGGACACTGAGGACCTTACTAAAGTAAAGGAGAAGCAGGGCCTTGGGGAGAACAACAGAGTGGGAAGATTCATGGTGTGACTCATGAATCTTTGTGTGAAGGTGCTGTAATCACCTGACTCATCTTCATGTGTCTCCTTGATCAAGACTCAAATTCTCAAGTGACAGATGGATTGGCTTATATTGGGTTACAGGTCTACCTCTTGGCAGGTGGTAGGGGAGGAGGAAGGGTAACATTGATAATATTGACCATCTTAACTGGACTACAAGGTAAGAATGGAGCACCTCTAAAGACAAGTACTCTGTTATTTCCTAAGGAAGGGAGCAGAGGCATCCACAGGCATAAAAGACAAGTGTCCATATGGGGCGTACAGGTGCTCCAATTGAGCCAAACCTCCTTCCGTATCATTACCAGCCGCCTCCGCCAAGTCATACAACCCTGAAATTCTCACCATTCTCACATGTGCTACTAGCTTTTCAGGCCTCTGTTTTCTGGAATATTTGCTTCTCCCAAGTCTTTAGCAAAAGCTGTCCTACCTACTCAGTGATACCTTGAGTATCATTTGGCCCTACTCAACTGATACCTTGTGACCATTTCAAGATCTTTACCAAGTAATTTCTCCCTCTTTTTCTTAACATTTCCTTTTGCTTATCTTCAACAGTGTTTTTCCAAGTCTGCCTTGTATTTTTTTTAACTGAAATATAAGTGCTTTGATGGCATGCATCTCAGCATCTCCTCTAATGTTGCACATGAGTTCCTATGAGTTCCTATAAGTTGCTGTGATTAATAAATATAGGTATAACAATATTCGTATGCCATTTTTCTTACTATTGGATCACAGTGCTGGATTTAATCTAATGCAATTATGTCATTTATTTCCAACCTTGTTGTAATATCCTTGATGGGAAACTACACATGGCATTTAAAATTATTAACTTATAGTAGGTATAGTATAGTATAACTAGTAGGTAATGAATAAATGTGTTGATTCAACCTGATTTAAAAAGTTTTAAAGCATCAAACAGATTATTTAAAAGGATAAATTTACTAAAAGGAGGAAGGAAGAAAAACCATCCAATAATCACTAAACATTTGTAAAACATTAATCCTCAGAGCACGGTTATGAGATGGACATTGTTATTTTACACATGAGGAAACTGAAGCTCAGATGGGGTTAATTTCTTAAAGGAAAAAAAGATCCAGGAGCTGGCATATATTAAATACTGCTTTTTCCATTAATTAATCCAAAGTAATGAATGTGTATGTTTTTTTAAAGATCAAATAACCCAATGGGTTTCATCATAACAATGAGCAATGTTCTACCCTAACCCTCATTATCCCAGATGCAGCCAACTGTAATCATTTTTTTTAAGATTTATTTATTTGAGAGAGAGAGTATGCACGTGAGGCAGGGAGGGGCAGAGGGAGAGGAAGAGAAAGTCTTAAGCAGGCTCCTCACTGAGCACAGACCTGATGTCTCACAGCCTGAGTCTCACAATCCTGAGATCACCACCTGAGCTGAAACCAAGAGTCAGACGCTTAACCGACTGTACCACCCAGGCCTATAATCATTCCTTTTTGGTTATTCTGGTGGTTAACTACATTTCTCTTTATAATATGCATATGCTACACTCTCTTGTTGGATTTTAAGCAATATACAGTAATTCCTTTCCAAAGAACATTTTTAAAAGGCTAAGAATTACAGAATATTGTGAAAGAAGGATAAGATAAATCCATTTTGCAAATAACCTAACAGAACAAGCAGTTCTTAGAAGAAAAAATACTGTTGTCCACTGAACACAGAAACTATTCTAATCATAACTGGTGATAGAAGAAATACAAAATCTATTAGCAAGATCCCATTTTCAGCCATAAACTAGTAAAAGGCAAAACTTACAATAGTATCAGGATGTGGGAAACTGGAGACGTGCAGTGTTGAAAGAAGTGTAAATCAGCATAGCCACTTGGGAGGGCAATTTGGTCCCACCTACTGAAACAAAACCTCTGCACACTCTGCTGTCAACGTTCCACTGCCTGCAAGCACCTCCACATGTTAACGTGGAGAAGTGTAAGAGGCTGTTTACTGCAGCGGTACTTACATTAGGGAATTCTGGAAACAACTTCAATACCCATAAAAAGTTGCCTGTTTATATCCTTTGCTCTAATTTTATTTGGCTATTTGCATTATTTGATTGATTTTTAGGAGCTTTGAATAAATTTTGGACATTAACCCTTTGCTTCATAAATGTTGCAAATATTTTCAGCTAAGTTCCCACTTACTAACTTTTCCATGTTCTTTCTTTCAAAATTGTAACTTGATTCTAGTTTAACTAATGAATTTTGGCATTTGCTTTTTTTTTAAGGTTTATTTATCTTTATATAGAGAGAGTGCATGCACACAAGAAGGGTGAGGGGCAGAGGGAGAGATAAAATCCTCAAGCAGACTCTGCTCTCAGTGTGGAGCCTGACACAGGTTTGAGCTCATGACCCTGAGATCATGACCTGAGCTGAAACCAAGAGGCGGATTCTCAACAGACTGAGTCACCCATGTGCTCCTGGCATTTGTTTGCTTTATGTATCACTTTTGGAATTGACTCTCTTACCTCAAAGCCTATATTTTTTCCTATTATCTTTATGGCTTTAATTCTTTAATCTCCCTGGAATTCTATTTTCATGCTCTTTTGTTATGAAAGGAAGGAGCTCTGTTTACAGTTGTCTCTTACTTTCCAATAATTTCTTGAAATCAAGTCTTAATTAATATAACATATTTAAACCACAATTTCTTTGACAGAGTTTGTTTGTTCTGGGTCTACAGACAGCATTACTTTCTTTCTTGTAGTGAGAACAGAAACTAGACTTCGATGGACTGTTTGCTGTCAGCCCTGTTTGACCCTCTCCTGTTCCTTCGTCCTCTGTGCTGTCAGGGTTCAAATAGTTCAGAGGCTGCATTGGGCTTATGTTCTCTGTCAGCCTTCCACACCTTCTAGGCTGCAGTCAACTCTGCTCTGCTTTTTATTTTTCTCCTAGTGTGCAGAAATTAATGAACTGTCTTACTTCTCTTTAATAATGATTCACAACATGTACATTCTTATTTTTTTTAAGATTTTATTATTTGACACAGAGAGAGGTTACAAGTAGGCAGAGAGGCAGGCAGAGAGAGAGGAGGAAGCAGGCTCCCTGCTGAGCAGGAAGCCTGATGTGGGCCTTGATCCCAGGACCCTGGGATCATGACCTGAGCTGAAGGCAGAGGCTTTAACCCACTGAGCCACCCAGGCGCCCCAACATGTACATTCTTTTAGGATCCTTGTAATAAGTGCTGTGGAGAGGAGGGAGATAAATGCGTACATGTGACCCACTTTCTAAAAAATATCTACCACACATTGTTTAAAACTGTCACTGTATTACCGCTTAAGGTCAAGTGGGTTTACCTGTGTTCTTACTGGAACAAAATTGTAAAAGAAGAAATTTATCCATTTAAATAAAATATCTTAAAATTTCAACTATTTGAGGTCTAATTGTTTCTTATTAACAAAATGTGATTGTTTTCCTTGATTATATCATTATATATTTCATCAGGACTCAGCTAGACTCTTTTTTTTCCAAAGCTATTTATCTCTAATTTTTGATTCCTTAAAATTGACCCAAGCCATAGAGCTTCTGATGGTTGTTCACATCACCAAAGAAAAATAAACTCGGTTATTATAAAGGCTTCATAGAAATTATTCAGGATCTATTTTCTGAGCTTGTCTTTCTCATCTGTCTCCGATGCTTTCCTGCTGCTCCCTTGGTCATTGCCTCACATGCTTCCCTCTATCCTCCCGCTGGGGGTAGTGATACCCTGCTGACAGCTGGAACTCTGTCACTGTCATCATGTGGGACACTATTCCAAACTAAGGCATCTCAGCTGCCAACTACTTTTCTGTTGTCATTCTCTACTGACTCTCATTGTTGTGACCAAGGGCATAAGTGACACCCTGATTAGCACAAATAGACTAAAGAGGAAGCATAGTCCTACACAAGCTGCAGCTACCTAGCTTTCAGCCGATTTCAAAGCAGTTTACAGTCACATAAAATAACATGAGTATCAGTGAATGACTCCTACAAAACTCATTATATCATCTGACATACTTTTACTTTCCCTTCGAAGAATGGGTGCCAGGTTATTTGCTCTTTAGTTTACACACAGAGGAATGTATGTATAGGAGTTTGGAATGAAAGGAGAGGATGGGAGATTGCACCTAAAATGAGAAGCAGAAAGCAGAAAGACCTAATCCACACCATTAGCTAGTTTAGAGCTGGCCCTGGTTCCAGCTTCAGCACTGACATATTGATAATAAAATGGAAAGGAGAGAATCTGTAGTAGGGACGACACAAGAATGTAAAGAAATTTTGCCTTCTCAAGTCAAGTTGTGGATAAGGGACTCCCACTGCAGCAGTATCCCCTTCCTATTTGTGTCTTTTTAAATTTTTCGATGGTTTTTCTCCCTTGTTCTTCAGGAACTGGATCCCACTGGTACTTTCCTCATTTGTCCCAGGGAAAAGTAAAATAAACGCTTTCACTTTAGTGTTGGTAATTATTTTGCTTAAGACAAACACTCTTAACTTTAAAAAATATATATTTTGGTAGAATAAAATAGAGATCCCAGAAATAAGCCCGCACATATATGGTAAAATGACGTGCCAAGACCATCAATGGGAAAAGACAATATTTTCAACAAATCGTATTGATAAAACTGGATATCAACATATAAACAAATGAAATTGGATGCTTACTTCACACCATGTATAAAAGTTACTTCAATATGGATCAAAGATCAAAATGTAGGAGCTAGAACTGGAACTCTAGAAGAAAACAGGGGAAGAGCTTTATGGTGTTGGATTTGGCAATGATTTTTTGGATGGGACAAGAAAAAACACAGGCAATAAAAGGAAAAGAAAAAATAGATAAATTGGACTTCATCAAAGTTAAAAACATTTTTTGCATCAAAGGATACTATTTAGAGAGTAAAAAGTCAACTCACAAAATGGGAGAGAATATTAGAATATTTATAGATTATATTCTGATAAGGGATTAATATCCAAAATATAAATAACTTGTACAACTCAATGACAAAAAGCAAATAACCCAATTAAAAAATAGTAAAAGACTTGAATAGGACTTTCTATGAAGAAGATATACAAATGCCAATAATAAGGACATGAAAAGATGCTCAACATCACTAATCATTATAGAAATGCAAATTGAAGTCACAAGGAGATATTACTTCATTAGGATGGCCATAAAGAAAAAGAAAAAGAAAGAAAGAAAATAACAAGTTCTGGTGAGGACCAGTACTCTCTCTCTCAGTCTCTCTCTCTCAAATAAATAAATAAAATCTTTTAAAAAATTAAACTTTGATAATAGATGTAAACTGAGACTATCCCAGGTAAATGGGAATATAAGGTTACCTACTATTGTAAATCAAATATTTGTGTCCCCTACAAAATTCATATGTTGAAGTCCTAACTCCCAATGTGCCTATATTTGGAGATAGAGCCAATGAAGAAGTGAAAGACTAAATGAGATCATAAGGGTAGGGCTCTAATAAGAAAACTGGAACCTTTGTGCATTGCTGGTGGGAATGTAAAATGGTGAAGCTGCTGTGGGAAACACTATGACAATTGCTCAAAAGTATAAACACAGGATTACAACATGTTGTAATCCAGCAATTCCACTTATGTACTCAAAAGAAATGAAAGCAGGGACTCAGATATTTGTACACCCAAATTCATAGCAGCATTATACACAATAGTCAAAAGGCGAGGTAATCCAAGTGTATATCGATGAATGAATTGATTATTGCATGTACTATGAATGTACATAATACCACCAAATGTATTTTATGTTATGTATAATTTGCCATGATAAAAAAAAAGTAGACGTAGAATAAAACACAAATTCTTGAAACGGCGTAGAATTACACTTTAACCTGGACAGTGGAAAGACAAAAATGCTTAGTTCACCAAAGGCAATTTAGTAATGAGTTACAAGGAAGGACAGTTGGGGCCTTCTCATACAATCATTCAAAAATATTTATATATACCCATTACATTCCAGGGACAGTATTAGGCAAATCAGATAGTGTCTGTGTTCTGACTTTTAATCAAGAAAGAGAGAAAATATTAATCAAATAATGACAAAAAATCAATTTACGAATATGTAAAAGGCCAAGTATTTGTATTGTACAAGCATTAAAATCTTTTTCTTCAAAATTTCCTTTCAAAACTACTTTCTCTATATTCTTCCTTACTGCTGGTTGTAATCTCTGGCAGAATTCAGAGGGTTTTTTAGTCACATTGCATGGATAAATTTATGCAATTTGTTTAGATAATAATAACTCCACCTAGTCTATCAAAAGTTTTTTTTTTTTTTAAATCATACCATTAAATGGGGGCCTGGGTGGCTCAGTGGGTTAAAGCCTCTGCCTTCGGCTCAGGTCATGATCTCAGGGTCCTGGGATCAAGGCCCACATCAGGCTTCCTGCTCAGCAGGAGCCCCCTTCCTCCTCTCTCTGCCTGTCTCTCTGCCTGCTTGTGATTTCTCTCTTGTCAAATGAATAAATAAAAAAATCTTTAAAAAAATCATACCATTGGGCGCCTGGGTGGCTCAGTGGGTTAGTGCCTCTGCCTTCGGCTCAGGTCATGATCTCAGGGTCCTGGGATCGAGGCCCACATCAGGCTCTCTGTTCGGCAGGGAGCCTGCTTCTTCCTCTCTCTCTACCTGCCTCTCTGCCTGCTTGTAATCTCTCTCTCTCTGTCAAATAAATAAATAAAAAATAATCTAAAAAAAAAAAAGAAAAAAAAAGAAAAAATAAAAAAATCATACCATTTAATATTCTCTCCCTCATCTCAGACCTTATTATCCTCAGAAGTCTACGGTGAGTAAGATAGATATTATAGATTTCTTCTCTTTCTTGCTTTGCCTCCTCTCCAACTAGGCAACTGCAATTTGGGAATTGCTAGTATGGGGACTCAGTAAAAGGAGATACACATAGAAAGTGCAAATAAAGGTCATATTTAACTGATAAATTTTAATCTAGACATAGAACCTTTGGATTATGGCAGATTCTTTTAGGTGTTCTTTACAGATCCTTCTGCTAGGATCTTCCAACTATAATTTACTATATTGGTGGATCCTCATTAGAATAGCCTGAATCTCTACTCTTTCCTAAATTCTCCCTTTCACCAACTTCTTACATCTAGTGGTACTTTAAAGTACTTTCTCCTGAGGTCAACCCTTCTTCAAGCAGAACATTCTTTTGTGCTCTATCTTTTGTGATAGCGCAACCTAATCCTATTGCAGTGTTCCCTTTGGCTCTGATCTGTGTTTCTCATTCTCTGTCTCTCTCTCCTCCCATCGATGTACAGATTTTCAAGAATCCACTTATATCTACATGTTGTTGAAAACCAAAGCACATGGACTTTTTCCAAATAAATAATCAACTCCAAATAATCCCCAAGTTGACTTTTTCTGTTATTTCTTATAGGTGGATGATGTTCTAATGCTGGCAGAGGTAGCCTGGTAATGCCCTTCTTGAGAGTTTTATATAGGTAGGTTTATTAGTCTGCCAGGGTTTCTATAGGAAAAGACAACAGACTAAGTGATCTAAACAACAGAAATTTATTTCTCACATTTCTGGGAGTTGTTAAGTCCAAGATCAAGATATTGGTCAATTTGGTTCCTGGTAAGGAATCTCTTCCTTGTTTGCAGATGCTGACTTCTTTTATTTTTTATTTTTATTCAAAGTCAATTAATTAACATACAATGTATTATTAGTTTCAGAGGTAGAGGTCAGTGATTCATCAGTCTCATATAATACCCAGTGCTCATTATATCACATGCCCTCCTTAATGCCTTCATCAGTCACCCATTTCCCCACCCACCACCATTCCAGCAACCCTCAGTTTCTTTCCCATAGTTAAGAGTCTTTCATGATTTGTCTCCCTCTCTGATTTTGTCTTATTTCTTCCTCTCTTCCCGTTTGATCCTCTATTTTGTTTCTTAAATTCCACATGAGTGAGATCATATGATAATTGTTTTTTTCTGATTGACTTATTTCACTTAGCATAATACTCTCTAGCTCCCTCCACATTGTTACAGATGGCGAGATTTCATTTTTTGAAATCATTTATCAATTGTACTGGGTAATATTTTAGAATATATATGTGCATCAAATCGTCACATTGTACACCTTAAATTTATATATGTTATATGCCAACACCCCAATAAACCTGGAAAAATTATTTGAAGAGGATGCCGTTGAAATACTGTAATGATTCTCCCCATTATATCCCTAGAAGAAATTTTAGCACCTTAGACAGTCTCAGAATAAATCACATCCTATTTTCTAACCAAGAGCACAGAGGAAATCAAGTTTATATTGAGATAAAAAACTGAATTAACTGTACATTTTTTGATGGCTGAGTAGTATTCCACTACACACACACACACACACACACACACAAACACACACCCCACATCTTCTTTATTCATTCATCTGTCAATGGACATCTGGGCTCTTTCCATAGTTTGGCTACTGTGGACATTGCTGCTATAAACATTGGGGTGCAAGTACCCCTTCGGATCACTACATTTGTATCTTTAGGGTAAATACTCAGTAATGCAATTGCTGGGATGAAGGGTAGCTCTGTTCTCAACTTTCTGAGGAACCTGCATACTGTTTTCCAGAGTGGCTGCACCAGCTTGCATTCCCACCAACAATGTAGAAGGGTTCCCCTTTCTTGGCATCCTCACCAACATCTGCCTGTCCTGATTTAATTTAAGCCATTCTTACTGGTCTGAGGTGGTATCTCACTGTGGTTTTGATTTGTATTTCCCTCATGTCAAGTGATATGGAGCATTTTTTTCATGTGTCTGTTGGCCTTTTGTATGTATTCTTTGGAGAAATGTCTGTTCCTGTTTTCTGACCATTTCTTGATCAGATTATTTGTTCTTTGTATGTGGAACTTGATAAGTTCTTGATAGATTTTGGATACTAACCCTTTATCTGATAAGACATTTGCAAATATGTTCTCCCATTCTCAGACAGCTGACTTCTGACTTTGTTTTTTTTTTTAATAGACATCTACATAATTTTTTTTAATTTTATTTTTATTCTTTGCCCAAGGGGTACAGGTCTGTGAATCATCAGGCTTACATCTTTCACAGCATTCACCAAAGCACAAGCCCTCCCCAGTGTCCATAACCCATCCACCCTATCCCTACCCTCCCACCCCCCAGTAACCCTCAGTTTGTTTTGTGAGATTAGGAGTCTCTTATGGTTTGTCTCCTTCCCCATCCCATCTTGTTTCATTATTTTTCCCTCCCTACCCCCCACGACTCCCCACCCTGCCCCTCAAGTTCCTCATATCAGAGAGGTCATATGATAATTGTCTTTCTCTGATTGGCTTATTTCGCTCAGCATAATACCCTCCAGTTCCATGACTTTGTTTTTATATAATGGAAAGAGAGAGAGATCTGGGTGTTTTCTTATTAGAGCCCCACTCTTATGATCTTATTTAGTCTTTCACTTCTTCATTGGCCNTTTTAGCACCTTAGACAGTCTCAGAATAAATCACATCCTATTTTCTAACCAAGAGCACAGAGGAAATCAAGTTTATATTGAGATAAAAAATTAACTGAATTAACTGTACATTTTTTGATGGCTGAGTAGTATTCCACTACACACACACACACACACACACACACAAACACACACCCCACATCTTCTTTATTCATTCATCTGTCAATGGACATCTGGGCTCTTTCCATAGTTTGGCTACTGTGGACATTGCTGCTATAAACATTGGGGTGCAAGTACCCCTTCGGATCACTACATTTGTATCTTTAGGGTAAATACTCAGTAATGCAATTGCTGGGATGAAGGGTAGCTCTGTTCTCAACTTTCTGAGGAACCTGCATACTGTTTTCCAGAGTGGCTGCACCAGCTTGCATTCCCACCAACAATGTAGAAGGGTTCCCCTTTCTTGGCATCCTCACCAACATCTGCCTGTCCTGATTTAATTTAAGCCATTCTTACTGGTCTGAGGTGGTATCTCACTGTGGTTTTGATTTGTATTTCCCTCATGTCAAGTGATATGGAGCATTTTTTTCATGTGTCTGTTGGCCTTTTGTATGTATTCTTTGGAGAAATGTCTGTTCCTGTTTTCTGACCATTTCTTGATCAGATTATTTGTTCTTTGTATGTGGAACTTGATAAGTTCTTGATAGATTTTGGATACTAACCCTTTATCTGATAAGACATTTGCAAATATGTTCTCCCATTCTCAGACAGCTGACTTCTGACTTTGTTTTTTTTTTTAATAGACATCTACATAATTTTTTTTAATTTTATTTTTATTCTTTGCCCAAGGGGTACAGGTCTGTGAATCATCAGGCTTACATCTTTCACAGCATTCACCAAAGCACAAGCCCTCCCCAGTGTCCATAACCCATCCACCCTATCCCTACCCTCCCACCCCCCAGTAACCCTCAGTTTGTTTTGTGAGATTAGGAGTCTCTTATGGTTTGTCTCCTTCCCCATCCCATCTTGTTTCATTATTTTTCCCTCCCTACCCCCCACGACTCCCCACCCTGCCCCTCAAGTTCCTCATATCAGAGAGGTCATATGATAATTGTCTTTCTCTGATTGGCTTATTTCGCTCAGCATAATACCCTCCAGTTCCATGACTTTGTTTTTATATAATGGAAAGAGAGAGAGATCTGGGTGTTTTCTTATTAGAGCCCCACTCTTATGATCTTATTTAGTCTTTCACTTCTTCATTGGCCCTATCTCCAAATATAGGCACATTGGGAGTTAGGACTTCAACATATGAATTTTGTAGGGGACACAAATATTTGATTTACAATAGTAGGTAACCTTATATTCCCATTTACCTGGGATAGTCTCAGTTTACATCTATTATCAAAGCTTAATTTTTTTAAAAGATTTTATTTATTTATTTGAGAGAGAGAGACTATGAGAGAGAGAGAACATGAGAGGGGGGAGGGTCACAGGGAGAAGCAGACTCCCTGCTGAGCAGGGAGCCTAATGTGGGACTTGATCCTGGGACTCCATGATCATGACCTGAGCCGAAGGCCGTCACCCAACTAACTGAGCCACACAAGCATCCCAAAGCTTAATTTTTAACAGAATTCCAGTTTATTCACTAAATTGTGCCTGTTTAGATGATAAATAATAGCATCATCCTATATAAATGTTCTAGCACTTTCATTTATATTATTCAGTCATGAGAAAGAAGGAAGTTCTGCCCTTTGTGACAATATGGATGGACCTTGAGGACATTATGCTGAGTGACATAAGTCAGACAGACAAAGACAATGTACACTCTCACCTGTTTGTGGAATCAAAAAAAATCCTAACTCATAGAAATAGAGAGTACAGTGGTGTTGCCAGGGACTGGAGGTAGGGAAATTAGGGAGATGTTAATCAAAGAGTACAGACTTCAAGTTATAAGATGAATAAGGCCAAAGTATCTAGTATACAGCCTGGTATATATAATTAACAACACTATATTTTAAAAATGAGAGTAATTAATAGAGTAGATTTTAAACATTATCACCCGCCCCCCACACACAAGGTAATTATGTGAGGAGAGTGTTAACCAATTGTACTGTGGTAATATATCATAATATATATGTGCATCAAATCATCACATTGTACACCTTAAATTTATATATGCTATATGCCAATAACATCCCAATAAACCTGGAAAAAATTACTTGAAGAGGATGCTATCGAAATACTGTAATGATTCTCCCCATTATATCCCTAGAAGAAATTTCAGCACCTTGGACAGTCTCAGGATAAATCACATCTTATTTTCTAACCAAGAGTGTAGAGGAAATCAAGTTTATATTGAGAAAAATAATTAACTGAATTTATCTAATGTTATGGACTCACTTGAGTTTTCTCGATTATCAAATTGTCTATTATATATATATATATATTGTTTGTTTTTTAAGATTTTATTTTTTTGATTGGGTGAGGGGAGCTTGCATGATGGGGGGAACTGCAGAGGCAGAGGGAAAAGCAGGCTCCCTGTTGAGCAGGAAGCCCAATATGGGGCTGATCCCAGGACCCTGGGATCATGACCTAATCCAAAGGCAGACGCTTAACTGACCGAGCCACCTAGATGCCCCAAATTGTTTATTATATTTAGTAAAACATACTGATTAGAAAATTTTACATTTTTGTAAAAATATTTTAAAGATTCTATTTCCCAAACAAAAAAAGATAATGCTAAAAGTACACTACTCAGATAAACATTATCATAGGTGAATAAACAAGTCTACTAAGCTATTTCTCTGATAGCACTAAAAGCCTAGTAGCCATTTCTCCAAATTATAGGACCGGTGATTTAGCGGAAACAGCCTTTCAAATTCCTACTTATAAAGTGATGATTACTCTCATATATGTGGGAATTTCTTATTTCAGGTTAATTTGAAGGTCTCAGATTATGGTGGAAAGAATATTAGTTTTGAGAGTTAGGAGACATAGTTTTTAGGTTTAGGTACAGGACTGGACTAGTCCTTTAATACTCTAATTCTCTGGCTCTCAGTCTTTCTGAGATTGTACAATTAGATGATCTGAGAGGTATAAATAGGAGATCCCAAAGTTCCAATAAATGTATGATTCATTATAGAGAAGCCACATGTGGCTCTCTGGGCTTTCTTGTCACTGTGCTGTTCAGCATCTCCTCTAAAAGCAGGACCAGCTGCTCTGCCAACTAAAGGCTTTTCTCAGTTCTTGCAATGATAACAGCCAATCCTTGTGGGAGACAGTGGTGAGCTATGGATTCATTTCCCTTGTGACAAGAACAATATCATAAAAGGCTTTCTTGGAGCTTGGCATGCCTGTTATAAGCAGTGGCAAGCATTTTAACCATGCTACTACTAGAGGTTTTCATTACCGTAAGTGACATCTTACATCACTGGTGCCAGCATAGCTTGTCACCAAGTACCACAGAACCCTATCTGCCTCCCCCCAGATCTATCCTAGTAGCACAGGCAATTTGGCTTTCTGATGAGGCTTATTGCAGGCTGCAGAAAACCACAGTGTCTTACTCCATGGTTACACAAATCACCTCCTCAATCAAAGCAGACAGATTCAGGTAACAGCATTCACTGACTCCTGATAGAGAGAAAGCTTTCAATCTGATGAGCTGGGAATGTTAGAGTAGCCTTACAAAAAAAAAAAATCCAAAACAAAACCATATGTACTAAAAGTGTCCACAAATGTCTTGCACAGAGATTGATGTAGTACTACTTATAAATGCCCTTGTCCAAATAAACAATCTTAGGTCAAGGGCAAATAGTCATCATCTTTTAATAATCTTATTTTGAATTGATGTTACTGGTGTCAAGTCCAAAATAAAATAAAGAGCATTGGCAAAAGGAAGCGAAAACATAATGTGTGATATGATGTACCTAAAAGATTCTTGTACTTCGAGTCAAAAGATTCTGCTTGTGAGTCTCTGTTCCTCTTCTTGTCTGTGTGAACATAAACAAGCTGCCTAGCCTCCGGAGCTCCTGATTTCCTAACTCATAATATTGGGTTTAATACAACTTTTCTAAGATGCCTTCTGGTCTAATAGTCCTTGATTTTCATGATCAGAATGAGACAGTACCTTTTTTTTTTTCCCCAGAACTTCAAGGCTCACCCCATCCCCATCACCTAGCACTACTACTTCCTTTGAACTTCACTAGCTCTAAAACACTCCAGATCTTATGGCTTAGCAAACTAAGACACATGTATTTTAAATATCTTCCCATGATGTATATGTATAAGAACAGTCTGTACTGGCAAAGAACTTGAATTGCTATCTGCCGAGTTTAGGCAAACACAGAAATAAAAATATTTTTTTATGTTTTAGCTTATATTACTATAACCCCCAACTTTAGTGATGAAGAGGCACCCCCATATTAAAAATATAAATTGTATCCTTTATTCACTTTTCAATTTTGCTATTACTTTATGTTCCTTTATGTAACTGGATATTATCAGTCCTTTAATTATATAAATTTATATCTAGTAACATGGAAAGATGTTTGTGATCTATCAGTGTTAAAAAGCAGTTACAAAAGAGTTTAGTATAACCCCATTACACTTTTTTGTATACTTATATGTATTACAAATAATTATATATGCATACATAAATGTATGGAAAAGTATTCTGTGATTCTGTTAAAGGATTATAACTGCTTTTTCACTTTTCAGTATAATTTGAACTTATTATAATGTACATGCATTATTTTCATAAAAAATAAAACCACGTTGATATAAAAAGCAAACTTTTAAAATCAAAGTCCAAGTTGATTCCAAATATACTTTTTCTAAACCTTAGTAATTATTATATTCAGAGTTAGATATATGTATAGATTCTAGTTAGTTATTCTTTCCTATATTTGTGGTACAATCTTACTTTTCATTTTAGGTAAGGATATTTTATATACAAACTGAGGTACATCTACATAAATAATGCGTTTTCATTTTCAAATTCAAGTGGCTAGTGGAAGCTACTCTCAAAAAGCCAAACTGAATAATTTAATTAATAGTTTATTTACCTGTGAACCTCTTATCTAATAATGTTTGCTAGAAGATGCCCAATGCATGATTTTGAAAGAATAACAGATTTTAACATGATTTAATTACAGTAGATAATATAAAGATAAGACATCTTTCACCTTCAGGAAACATGGGAAGTTAAGGGTAGAGACAAGGAAACTGAGACATAGCTTCAAGTTGCTAAAAGTCTCTGAATGCCTACTGTTTTTTTTCATCTTAAAGGACTTTGATGATGAGTCTTGAAGAGTGTTCATGGACTTAACCTATATAACCATTGCAAACAGTCTGAGATGTTTTTATTATATTTTATTAAAAATAAGTTCATATTATATTATAAAATGTTTTCTATAAAATAGGTTTAAATGCATATACTTTTCTAAAAAAGTAAAATAAGTCCAGTCATCCTACCATCTGGAGGAAATCATTGATATCACTTTGGTTTACATCATTTATATTCTTTTAGTCCTTTGTGTGTTTGTGTTATACATATATTTGTTAAATCAAGGAATTATACTACACAATCTGCTTATAATATATCTGTTTTACTTATGGAAAATGAGCGTCTTTGAATCATGCTAAATTTTTTCTTCTATTTAAATAGATAATTATTTATTTTATGGATGTGATTCATTTATTTAAACTTCTATGAATTTTCCTCCAAAGTTTGAAATGGTAATTTTTTTGTATCTATCATTGTTGTCTCAGGATGGATTATCAACTAAAGACTTTGCTAAGTTACAGAATGCTTCTAAATCCCATTTGCCTTAGTTCATTCAGGCTGCTATTACAAAATATCACAGACTGGGTGACTTGTAAACAGCAAACATTTGTTTCTCACAGTTCTGGAAACTGGGAGGTCTAGGATCAAGGCACCGGCAGATTCAGTGTTTGGTGAAGGCTTCCCCATTCACAGAAAGCTGTCTTTTTGCTATGTCCTAACATGGTAGAAGACAGAAGTGATCTCTCTGAAGCCTTTTCTGTACTTGTACTACTAATTCTACTTAGGGAGGCTCTTCATGACCTAAGCACCTCCCAAAGGCCCCATCTCCTAACACTATTACCATAAGGGTTAGGATTTCAACATCAATTTTGAAAGGACACTAACATTTAGACCATAGCACCATGTACTGAAAATTTTCTAAATCCAAAGGAAAACAACAATAACAAAATAGTATACCTATCAAGGATTGTGGTACCATTTTAACCGTGATGAAGGAAGCTATAGCTCTAAATACTTCGCCATCATATGCCCAACAAGATTGGACTGTTGTCCACCTTACTAATAAACTCTAGTCCCATTGGTACTTCAAGATGCTTCAGCCAAAATGGCAGATTAGGCTTTATTTTTTTTTCTATGTCTGGACATTTTTCTCATGCCATGTTCTCAGAGTTAAAGTTTCTGTTGAACATCTTCAAGAGCTGAAATGCTTCCCATGATTCAAACTCCAAATTCTTTTTTAAAAATTAGAATCTTTCTCTAATTCTCTGAGATAATTTTTATATTTATTTATGGATCTTTCATGAGTTTTACACAATTAAAATATTGCTAAAGGGCTTCTAACCCAGTAACAGATTTATATGTGAACATACTTGCAACTTTTTGATTTAAAATTTTGGAATCCAGAAACTTGCTTAGCAATAAACCATCTTCAATACCTTCTAGCCTTATCTTTTTAAACATTATATTCTTAATAGTGTGATAAAGTCTCTAACTTTAAAAATCTAATTCATATGCAAGGATACTGAAGTCTGATCACCGTATTTTCACTAATAAAAATAAGGTTTTCTTCCCTTGTTGGAGAAAGCAGGTGAGGCAAATCTTTTATCATTTCCTTCTTTGTTTCATACAGGTCACAATCCCTTTACTTCTAGTACTTTCTTGGGTGTAAGGAGCACAGACTCCAAATAAGTCTGAAGCTAATGGCAGATGCCCATGTACAAGATTCTGCTTTAAGCCTCCACCCTGGTCTTCCAATCTGCTGCATAATCTTAATTCATTCTCTAAAATAACCATCCCGCATTTGGAAAGACAACAGGATATTGGCACTAAGCCACTGCACAGCTGTGGAGAGGATTAGCCATGACAGTATTAGAAGATGTGCCATCTATAGAACCTCTTCCCACCTACAGATTCATCTGTCATGAGGCAATTCACTGGAAAGGAAAGGGGTGGGCAGAAAGAGGGAGCCAGTGCAGCTGACTTTGACATATGGTTATTTATTTACACTTTAAAGTAGCTTAGAAGCCATTTTTTTTTTCTCTCCCTCTTACAAACCTCAACTAACTGAGTCAGGAGCTTGGGCAATGTGAATTGTCAGGTCTAACTGCCCATCTTGACCTCCTTGCTTCAGCAGCAGTGCCTTTTTAAGCCCACTGAGTGTAAGTTGAAAGAAAAATGCCTTAAACGGACTAGGTTCCTACAGTCAAAGCAAAGCCGAGAAGTGAAGCAATTATCTAGACCGTTTAGGGTAAGACAGGTAATGGTTTCTGGACATTTCAGCCAAATAGAAAATTAACGCATGAAAAATGGAAAGCACCAATTCTCATCCCAGTTCTGCTGGTGCTTTGCAGAGGGCCGTACAAATGATATCCCTGAGTATAAATGGCAAAGAGCTAGAAAGTAACAAATGCCACTCATTTATCCTGCTCGATTCAAACCTACCAATCTCAAACTTTTTGTCCCTGTCAACTCCCACCCTCTGCTTTGCCTCTAAGAATGCCAAGATCCACAAAACTCTCAACCACTACCTAGTCCAGTGTTTTAAGCGTTTATTCTTGTAGGGAATCCGCAGGTGGTTTTTTATTAACATCCTACCCTCACTTAATTGCCTTCCTTTCTGTCATTCCTCCAGGTTACTCTCCCTTTGTTCCTTTTCCTACCCATTTCCAAGCACCCTAAGGTATATGCCCTTCCCTAGCCTCCCAAGATTTCTTGTTTTGCCTGGACATCTAGGTCTGTGAATTATGAGATATATTCACTTTGTCATGACACACAATTCACTGCCATGTTAAAAAAAAAGAGATGTTTACCTTGTAGCTTGCCTTAAGTGTGATGTTAGTACATTAATGGGTTAACTCTTTATCCTCTATCTTTGATCTTTACATTGTAATGGAGACAGAGCTACAACTGGGACTGGTATCTTCTAACATCTTAAAACCACTGGAGTTACAATAGTGCGGTAATTTCAGGCACTGTGGATGGATAATGAGGGATGATTGTGGAGCAGGTGGATCTCTTATTGCCTATAAAACACACCCCCTGTGATGCCATGCATAAAGCTGGATGCCTGTTAAATCCAACCAGTGTTTTATGTTTTCCTATTTTACTCTGGGTTGAAATATACTGTCATCATTATGTCAGGCACCTTCTTTATACCTTGCTCACCTCTCTTGCCTTTATTAATCGCTTCAATATTGCTTTCTGTAAAAGTTAGAAAGGAATGTGTTCCTTTTGTTTCTGCTGTATTTAAATTTCCAAATGTTTTATCCTTTCTTCTGTCTGCCCAAACAAAGGTGATCAGAAAAATTCTCTTCAGTTCTTCAATTCTCCTGTTCATAGGGAATAGGAAAAAGAAAACGGCACCACCATTTGGTGGCTCTACCTTAATGACATCAATTTATTTTCAACAAATTTCATGAGAGCAGATTTGGAAGAAAAGAGCCTAAGCTTTGCTCTAAGATAGATCTGGGTTTGTTTTAGTTCTGTCCTTTACCAGTCATGAGAACTTTACCAAGATGCTTGACCTGTATAGACTTCAGTTTCATTATCTCTAATGTGGAGGTAGTGTTATTTACCTCAAAATGTTGTTGGGATTGAATGATATGTCTATGAAATGTCTGAAAGTGCATATATGCTATGTTCAGTGAGTGGAAGCTTACTCGTACTATTTGCAGAGCACTGTACCAAATGTTGTAGGAGTTAAAGAGATGAATTGGATAGACTGACTTTCTCTCTCAAAAGGCTACTGGTGAGTTAATCTTCCGCTGCAACAACTCTGATTCTGAATATCAAGTCAAATCTGAAGTTAGAGACTGAATTGTGTCTCTTCCAAATTGATAAGTTTGAAGCTCTAATCCCCAATGTAACTGTATTTGGAAACAAGGCTTTAAAGGAGGTAATTAAGGTAATTAAGGTTAAATGAGGTAATACATGCAGGCTCTAAATCTAATAGGACTGGTATTCTTATAAGAAGAGGAGCCACTGGAAGTATGTATACACAGAGGGGCGGCCATGTGAGGACATGGGGGAAAGACAGCTTTCTGGGAGGGGCCACAGGAGAAACCAATCCTGCCATCTCCCAGATCTTGAACTTCCAGCCTCCAGAACACTGAGAAAATCAATTTCTGTTCTTTAAGCCACTCAGTCTATGGTATTCTGTTATGGCAGCACTTGCTAACTACTATACCTGATATCAAAGAAGAATAGTTGTCTGACTTTTGGAGTTCAGAGAAGGGAGAGGGGTTTTCTGTTCCTCAGTGCGGAAGCAGAGAAGTCTACATGGAAGAAGCCTTGGAGAACAGGTGGGTGTTGAACAGAGGGAGACAGGGGACACATACAAATACAGCAAAGAGTCTGCAAGCCCAGTCGGGGGAGACTGGAAACCTAGGGGCAGAACACAGGGACAGCAGTATAGCTCAGTGAGTCCCTCAGACAGCATATTATTTCTTCACTTCGGAAGTTAAGCATATAAAAAATAAATGTGACTATATATAAATAAGACTGTTTTGGCATTTAAATAATCATCATGTACAGCTTGATAGAAAATTACCTCTTTCCCAGAAAGGTCTGAAGCTATTCTGCTGCACAGTAATGTGATTGTACCATCCACAATGTTAGTCTTCTATATGTAAAGGACATGTTTTGAATAACAGAATTAGGTGGTTTTTGAAAACACTTACTTTTCCAAAAGAGGAAATAATGCTGTTCTGATACATAAGAGCTTTTGAATCAGTTTGGATTAGATTCAGGCTCCTCAATTTATAAGCTGTTTGCCGTTGATGAAATCCTTAATTGCTATAAACCTCAGTTTCCTCAGCAATAAACTTAATAATTACTCCTACTTCTACTTTGAGGGCTAAGTTTTAAGAATGCAAAAAAGGTATGCAGTTAGTACAGTGCCTGGAATACAGACATTAGTAACCATCATTTTTAATTATTATGCTCTAGTACCTATCAGTAAATAAGATTGCAGCAGCCATCAAATCAAAGTGGGGTGGGCACCCGGGTGGCTCAGCTGGTTAGGCAATGCCTTTGGCTCGGGTCATGATCCTGGAGTCCCGCATCAGGCTCCCAGCTCTGCAGGGAGTCTGCTTCTCTCTCTGACCTTCTCCCCTCTCATGCTCTCACTTGCTCTCTCTCTCTCTCTCAAATGAATAAATAAAATCTTTTAAAAAAATCAAAGGAGGGTGGTGTGATATGATGGAAATCACTTGCTCTCCTCTCACTTCTATCCTATACTGCCCTGAAGTGAATTCCTTTGTTCCTAGAATAAGCATTAGACGCTTACCCTCTGGGCAAAAGCAGTGTTGGTTCTAAAACATTTTGGGAAAATATAAATACTAGTATTTACTAAGTTGTTGGTAATCTTTATGATACAAACAGGTCATGTTTTTATTACATATGCTCATTATAGTGAAATATATGCAGATATGTATATATACAAGAGACACACACACACATATATATCTCTTAAAGAATGCCTTGTCCATTTAAATTTAAGTACCAAGTGTCTGCTATTATTATTAGTTCACTGTCCCTGTCAATGAGCTTGTAATACAAATGGGGAGAGTTAGGGAACATATTGCAGAATGAATGAATATATAGACTCTGAAGTAAGATTGCCTTGGGCAATTTATTTAACCTTTAAAAGACTTTTCTACCTCACCTGGAAAACTGAGGTGATACTATTTTCAAGGTCATGACAAAGATAAAATGATCTAATATGTATAAATTTTCTGACGTAGTAACACATACTACAAACTCAAGAAGTACACATTTACCATTATCAATGTTATTAATATTAGACCAATTTCAACAAATATTTGACCTGTTATTATTAGTGTTAATCTTAATTGTAGTAGTAAATAACACACCTGGAACTTTTTCTGATATAGAATGTAAGTTCCTACACTGCATACTGTGTGTGGCTTAAAGCTGGCTATTGCAATTTGAAGTATTGCCACAGAATATACACTGAACACCCCAATAATAAGAATTTAGACATATTCCTAAAAAATTCCTCTTTATTTTCTGCAATGTTTTTGTTTTTCTTTGGAAATCCTAGGCTTCTGCCTTGCACTGTGCCACTTACAGAGTTGGGCACACATTATTAGTACAATCAAGTTTCTGTGTAGTAACAGAAGATAGCAGTTCTCTAGAAGAGGACTTCAAATTAATTTCCAAGCAGCAAGGCTGCTGCTGCACGGTCCATCATTGTCAGACACTCCATTCTTCCTACGTGACCAGGAATAGCAATGAACGCTTCCAGCAAGGAAACCGCCTGCCACATCCCGTATCTTTAAAAGTGGACTCTAAACAGACACCTCATAATGAGCCTGCCCTCATCTCTGATCTCATGAAATAATCTATTAGCCAACCATCAGCTTGTTCATTAACTGCTCCTTCTTCACACCTTCATTGGATATAATAGGAAATTTGCTTTCTTTAATTCACTGATAAAAAAAATCAGTTACATTGCTCTGAGTTATTCTTTTAAAGGACTCTGATCTTTATCTCTGTCAACTTTTCTCCAGTCTAGTGATACGGTGTTGTAGCGATCCTAAACCTTCCTGCGACCCCGTATTTAGCAACAGTAGGACACACTGACCAGTATCTATACTTTGATTTCAGGAAGGAGGCATATTTTGCATGTAGCTCATTTTCCCAAAGAGTAACACTTCAAAGACCATGCGGTCTGTAGCTTCTTACTGTTTTTTAATTGAAAAACACTGTGTGAACTTGATCGGAAAGAACTCATGGTACTCATCTCCCAGACTCAGTGTGGCCTGAATCTTGCTATTTTATCATGTATTCTACCATTTCCCCCCATTCTGAATATAAGGGTCTAAAAGCTAATTCACTAGAACATAACAGGGTGTGTGACTATTTACATTCACATTTCACTTAAAATTGAGCTCCTTCCTTCTGCATGACCTTTACCAGGCACACTAACCTCCCAAAGCCTCAATTTTTACATGAGTAAAAAATACTATACCAACAGCAATACACAGTGTTGCTGTTAGGCTAGAATGAACGATCCCTGTTAAGTGCGTCGTGGAGTTCCACACAATACAGGAAGGGCCTAGAACACATCTTCTGTCATTTGTATTATTTTTATCTTAGAAACGTGAAGTGAGATCGTGACACAAAAGATTTTTCTTCAGAGACTGAGAGCCAGAGAAGTAAACACAACATTGTTTCCCCAGGAAGCGTGTTTGACATGAGGTTGTAAGTTAATAAAGACACACAGGCTTTTGAACGTACTCCACGGACCCAGGGTAGACTTTTAGGCCCGAGGTTGTGCTGACTATGGTGGGAATGAAAATATCGGGTATCCTTCATGGGGAAATCACAGTTGAAATTCCTATACATTGACACATTGACAAGAGTCAGGAGCCTGAGAGAAGAGAGTTATGGATGGCGTGTTCTGATGGCTAGAAGGAAAAGAATGACCCCTGACTTACTGTGTTTAGCTCTAAATATTCTACATAGTAAATGACTAACAGTCTTAGAAATAAACAATCCCAACCTTTTCTTCAATATGTCTAAATAATGAGTACAGCATGCAAATGTCTATATCACCAGATAAACAAATACCAAACAGAAGATGAAGACATATAATACATCATCAGATACAGTTATATTTAGCTGAATTGGAATGTATACCAGATGGCAAACAGGCAGCTCTAGGTTGATTTTAGGCAATGGACATATTTTTCTAGGCCTGCACAATGTTGGATGAGATTGTAGCCTAAACAGTTTGACTTATTTTTGAACATTGGAAAAATAGGGTATTTTATATAAAATTCAGTTACATATATAAATGGCTTATTAAAAATGTATAAAGAAAAATAAAGGGGTAGCGCAAGGGAGCCCCTGGTAATGGAACATTTCTTCGTCTTGCATGTGGTGGTGGTTACACAAAGCTACACGTATGATAAGGTTGTGTAAAACTATACCCACATTCAAATAAGAGCTTGTAAAACTGGTAAAATATGAACAAGCTCTGTGGATTATACCAATGTGGATTTACTGGTTTTGATGGCATATGATAGTAATACAAGAGTTTACTTTTGGGGGAGGCTGGGTAAAGGGGATAGAAGACCTCCCTGTAGGTTTTTGCAACTTTGTTTAGAGTCTATAATGATTTTAAAATAAAAAGTTGAGAAAATACATACAAGGCAAGAGGCTGCAACAACAGATTTCCATTTGGCAATAATTTGGAATACTACAGCAGGTGCCCCTTTACACAAGGAATGGGAAGAAGGGAAGAAGGAAGAAAGGAGGGAAATAGGAGAGGACATAAGAAAGGGAAGAAGGAAGACAATTTAGAAATTCTACAGATAGAAAAAATATGTATGTAAATGGTATGAAAAACAACTAATTACTTCAAAAGAAGACAGGAAAGAAGGGCAAAATAGCATTGACCAATGAATAAAAGGAAGAACAATATCTGAAGTTAAAATGAATCAAAATATACCATAAGTCACAGTAACTATGTACGTTGGTAAAAAAAAAAGTTAGATTAATGGCTGATGTCAGAATGGACATAGAAATGTAGATATAAGCCATTGATAAGATACATATCTAAAACATAAGGACATAAAAATTTTGAAAATTAAATGATGGAAAAATTATTCTAGATATTAACCAAAAGAAAGCTGCTGGGCCTATATTAATATAAATTATGTAGTGACCACATGAAAATTAATATAGGTCACCAGATATTATGTTAAAATTCTAAGTCTTATATACCTAAATTTCTTTAACATATGTAAAGAATATTTGACAAAAATCTCAGAACAAGAAATTTTTAGAAATCCTCCACCAGAGGAAGAGATTTTAGCATACCTGTTTTTGTGAGTGATAAATTAAGCAGATAAAAATGAGGAAAGAGAATATTTAAATACCTAATTAAGAAATCTGGTTTAAAAGACATATAGAACCTATAACTAGTAATTAATGGGTACACAATCTTTAAATATACACATGGAACATTTCAGAAAGCTAACTATATGCTAGACCATAAAGTCTCAACAAATTTCAAACAACTGATTGCCAAACAGTTGGCAAGAGAATATACATACAATATGACACCATGTATATAAATTTAAAAATATGAACTATATATATATTTTTTAATTTTTATTTTTTTATTTTTATTCTTTGCCCAAGGGGTACAGGTCTGTGAATCATCAGGCTTACATCTTTCACAGCATTCACCATATATTATTTAAAGATAATTATGTAATAAAGACAGAAATGCAAGAAAGCATTCAGTATTTTTGGGGGTACCCAAAGTAAGTATTCGGGGGTCAGTGGGTAAGGAGGGATAGGTGGATAAGAAGGGAAGGTTGGATACTCAGGAATCTCCAAAAGCATGTATAATGTTTTACTTCTAAAAGCAAAGATGGATACATAAGCTTTTACTTTAGTACTATTTACTCCCTCTAGTGTATCCCCAGTATTTCACAATGAATTTTAAAAGAGCAGCACACACAAGGCTTTAACTCTCTGATTCACCACTAACCCACTGCTCCCCACTTTGATAGTGAGTTTGAATGACTGTTGCTTTTCCCTAAAGTAGTACTAAGGAGAGAATAAAATATTTTTAAAAATTAGTTTATCTTTTAAGAGCAACCCCAAACGTTTACTCACTTTACCTGCTAGCACCCTGTAGGTATTTGAATTCATGGACGCTAACACTAGTAAAGAAGAGACTCTGTGCAGACATTATGGTTACTGTGGTTATTAACAGCAGACAGTTCCCTCCATCTTAGGCTTAGAAATTTGTCTCATGATTACATGAAGCCAATATAAATATGGAAGAATGAATAAAGAGATCTATGAAACCAAAGATCAGACATGCAGTTTATAACGGTTCTAAACTGCTTTGAATCCCTTTGTAATGAGAGTAAAAATGCTGTTGCACAAGAAATTATAATTATTTTTGCTTATAATTAACACTGCTTTACTCATAATTGTCATACTTCAAGTTTATCCTCTCTGGCCTCGCAAATTAGAACCAGTGTTGAATAAATTAAGATAATAATAAGAGAAACCATGTTTAAAGCAAGGAAAAATTTTGGTGAGCAGATATGAATGTGTTCATTATGGAGGGGTTTCATCTCTTGTGTGACACCAGAGAATAAGTTTTGATCACCAAATGGCTTTTCAGCCTGGTAAGTATGCACATGGACTAGTTCCTGAAACAAACATTTGGGAAACAGTTGCTATCAGATTGAAGACTAAGAGGATGTGACCTACGTAGCTATGGATTCAAATCTTGAGTGCAACTCTTACCTACTGCACCCTTGGCAAATGGATATTATTAAGGTAGTGTGTTGGTGGTGACAGTCGAATGAGGCTAAGGGCATACATTTATCCCACTTTCCACTTCAAATTTCATGAAAAGACAGTGAAGCTGCCTAAAAGGAAATGAATTTGTAACTGTTTTTATAGTGAGAGGGGTTTCACTATTGAAGATTTTGAAACGTGTGGAAATTTGTACAATAAAGAATAGTGGAGGGGGAAAAAAAAGAATATGGAGGAATCTAGTAGCAATCTAGGACCATGGATAGGAGGAGACTGCAGCGGAAAGAGGAAACACTCTCCAGACTCCACTCAGGGAGTCTTCAAATGTATAGAAGAGGAGTAAGCCGTAGAACAGAGTTAGGCATTTATGTCAAAAGCAAATGATCACATCTTCCTACAGTGCATATTTAGAGAGATTAGTCCCAAGACGGAAGTTCTGCTTTCTAAAAAAGTTGAACAACATACTTATGGGGAGCAAGAACTTAAAGTAAACATCTTATTTTGGCCTAAGACAGGTGGTTTGATGGTCACAGGATGCCGGTATGGTCTGTACTCATTTAGGGCAAACTGAAGTGTGTCAGTTGACATGTCCTCATCTAAGAAATAGAACTCCTA
This sequence comes from Ailurus styani, assembly GCA_002007465.1. NCBI lineage: Eukaryota > Metazoa > Chordata > Mammalia > Carnivora > Ailuridae > Ailurus > Ailurus styani. Next base: position 553,893 of record LNAC01000024.1, on the reverse strand, counting down.
GTAATTTCTTCTGTGTAAAGGAACACAGACCTACACAATGCTATAGGAAATCAGGATCAATAGCTAATATTAACATACATCCCTTAATTCATAGATGTGAATTGAGAACAAAATCTGACCAGAAATTATCAGGAAGCCAAGAGGCAAAAATAGAGAAGTATCATGATGAACACATAGGAAAAGGGATGCCAAAAGAAAAACAATTCAAGGATCAGAAAAATGCCTTTTAAAATATACCATGAAATCCTTAAATTCCAGAAGATTCTGCATTCAGTAAAGCAAGATCAAGCTTCCACTAACAACAAAACTAAGTGAAATAAGTCAAGCAGAGAAAGACAATTATCATATGGTTTCACTCATATGTGGAACATAAAAAATAGTGTGGAGGACCATAGGGGAAGGGAGGGAAAACTGAATAGGAAGAAATCAGAGAGGAAGACAAACCATGAAAGACTCTGGACTCCGGGAAACAAACTGAGTGTTACACAAGGGAGGTGGGTGGGGAGATGGGGTAACGAGGTAATGGGTATTAAGGAGGCCACGGGTGTGATGAACACTGGTGTTTTATGCAACTAATGAATTGTTGAACAATTCATTACATCAAAAACTGATATACTATATGTTGGCTAACTGAATATAAATATATATTTATATATAAAAATATATATATATGAAATAAAACAAAACTTATCAGAGAATAAGAAAGTGGTCCTGGAAAGAGAAATCATTACAAAATTATTAAAAAATAAAACCAAGATTACAAATAAAAGACAGAACAAAAAGTCAAAAAAGGAGGAAATTATGACAGAAACATCAGAGATGTGGAGGTTCAAGTTCCATCATCCAAATAATTTAGAAAGAGTGAACAGAAGAAAAGGAGGCAAGACACTAATCAAAGTAGTAATTGAGATTATTTCACCGTTTTTAAAACCAAATATCAGATGAGAAGACCCATTGACAGCCTGACATGGTAGATGGATAAATTACTACCATTAAGATACGTTTCATGAAATTTCAGAATATTGAAGATGATGAGATGGTCTTAGAATTGATTGTGGAAACATGCTAATTAATAGGCAAATGAACAGAAATCAGATCTACATGAGAAAACCGGATGCTATAAGAGAAAAATGGTACATTCTTGCTAAACTCTCTATAATGTGTGAGGACAAAATAGTATTTTTTTTCAGATTTTCAAGGTACACTGAAGAAAAAATGAAATAGAAACCAAGGAAGAAAAATGCACAGGATATTTAAAATGCACTTAATTCAACATGCCAAGATGAGAGATAGGCTGCATATAGAGAGAGCAACTAACTCTAATTGAAACAAGAAGTCAGAGCCTTCATTTTAACGGATGTTATGATGAAGAACTTGTATGATCCTAGAGTCTGGCCAAGGCATATGCTTGTTCTATAGGTGAGCAAAAGGAAAGGTAATCAAAATCTCCAGGAAGGCAAAAAAAAAAAAATTCTTAAGAACCCTAATTGAAATTTAAAGCAAACTTAACTGATTCAAGATTTCAAGTAACTAGTGTAATTTGAGAAAAGATACACTATTTAACTCTGACACTGTTCTTCAAGGAAGTGGAGAGAGAAGATATTTAAGTCTTAATTTACTGTATTTCTGTGCCATTCGATTTTTTTGTACCATGTGTATAATTTAACTAGTAGAGGTAATATAATAACTACAATGGAGTTATGCACTGGTTTTTTATGAGCATGGAGTCAGGGTAGGTAGACTAGGAATATTCAACTCAGTCTTCTGAAAGGAGATACATAAGTGGTACATTATGAAGTGAGTTTAGAAGTATTTCAGCAAACACATTGGAAGGATGGTGGAAAGGAAGAGAGAGAATAGGTAGAAGAAACTCCAAGAGTATGAATAAAGAAACAGAGCAATGTATCAATATCCATCTATTTACTTATGCTAGATCTTTCTGTATAGTGGCCACACGGAGATAAAAGTTAAAAAATGACCACTTCCTAGACAATGTACAGTCACGTGGTGGGGACAGATCAGCAGGATTGAGTTGCAATATGATACCACAATGTGGTAGTTTGGGTGGTGGGATTTGCTATTGAAGATGGAAGAGTTAGAGGTGGCTTGTGTGAAAACACGAGGAAAACTGTTAATATTTGGAAAGTCACAGGAGGGGCATAAGGGAAAGCTCACCAAAGACACATTAAGTGATTGTCTAGAAGCCTGTGGGCCTTTTGAGCACGGAGTTGTCACCCAGTTAGAAGATAATACTCTTCTCTCCAGAGACACTTAGCATCCATTTTGAAGGGGCTGTAAACATGTATTATCAGACTAGTTTGAGGGTCAGTCCAAATTGTTTGACAGAAGGGCAGAGCATTGATTGGGATTGATAGGACTGATGAAGGGGTAAAAGCAGGTAATTAATATGGCATCATATATGGCATAACATGGCACCGAGATATAAGCGACGACAGAGAAGTATGATACAAAGACTAAGAAAAATAGGACTGAGGTCCTGTATGTTTTTTAAGGACTAAAGGATCGATAAACAGGATATGGCAGAGTGCTAACAGTGGGAATGGTCCTAAGACTAATAACCATGTCCTTTCCTGTCTGCATATAATGTGCCTTTCAGCAATGCTTGGCTGAAGTGAACACTCTGACATTCCAAATCCCCTCCTGAAATTACTGAACGGATTACTGTAGTGTGGTGTGATAGAAATACGTGGCAGGAGGAATACCATTTCCCATAGCTATGATTTGGTGGAAAGCGCAGAAATGGGGGCCCAGGAGACGGAGTGTGGAAATCTGAAAAACACACTTGACCTTTCTGAGACTCATTTTCATCTCTCTCTAAAAAAGCTGATCTGTAGTATCATCTATTTCTCAAATCATTGTACAAAGGTTATAATTCAAAACTTGGGGGAGTGTAAAAATGAGCTTTTAACAGATCGTTCCATATGTCAATATAAAGCACTACCTAACATGTATTAGGGTTATCTTTTATTACCCTCCTCTTTTCCTTCATTGTTGCAATTATCATTGAAACAGAATTAATCCCAAAGACATAATTTGCTTAGTTAGGCAAATGATCTACAAATGACCTAGTTTGTCTGATGTTTCTAATCAATAGACTTCAATCATATAAAGACATTTATTTTGTTAGTTTCCCTTTATTTGATCAGTGGGATAAAATTCTGGTGCAGTGCTACATTTCAAATAACACAAAACAGATCAAATTCTTAATGGTCTATAACAGATGGACTTAGTCATCACGCAAATGTCTGTTTCTCCTCTAATATTTTCCTGAAAAAAAAGAACTCATATCGTTTATAGAATCAAATGCGATGGTGTGTTCTGTGCACCTTCTATTTTCCTAAAGGTGCAAGAGAATTATTTAAATGGAAAATTTGAGGTTTGAATTTTCATTCTGATAAATGCTGAACATTCTAATTCCAGGGTCTTGGTTAAATCTCTTCACTCTGTATGACTGGAGGCTTTCTTTCTCCCTCCTTCTCTCCCTTGCTCCCTCTTCCTCACTTTGATTTTTTTCAGCATTGTTGGGAAAAGCTTTCTTTTGTTTTAGCTTTACTTTAAGAATCTGGAGATACAAAAAAAAAAAGCTGGAGATACTAACTTTATGACTGGTTGTTAAACACTGATTTCTGGCTTTATCTGAATATTAGGTTTACCTGGTTATAATGTTCATATATCACTATGGATATTCCAAACAGATTAGTCCAAGACCTAGGATTAGTGTGAGATTGATATAGCTTGAAGATGAACATGGATGAAAATGTGCTAGGCCATGTATGTCTTACTTGGACCCAGAGGGAATTGTCACATGTTTCTCTACACAGTATTACATTCAGTATCACCTATTAGTATATATTGGTATTCAGCTATGCTCACTCTGTGATAGTTTCAAAGAGTGGAAAGATTCTGGAATAAAACAACATATATTTTTTTCTGGACCATATGAAAAATTCATGTATTAACTACTACTCAAACCAAAAATAATTGTTACTTATGTTGCTAAGGATTTATTTGCATCACTTCATTAATTAGCAATTTACATTGTATCAAGTGGGCTTAACTCCTCTAATAGATTCCAAATGGGCCATTAGGTTATTCAATTCTAGTTAGTTTTATACTTATTCATGAGAAGAAAGTCCAATAAAAAGATTTCCTAAAGGAAAAGACTTGTTTGGAATTCAGTGTTTAAACAATAAAAACAAACAAAAAAAAGATCTACATTGCTAACTGTGACATATGTATAAATTGTTTTCCCTGAGGATCTATGTGCTTAATAGTTCAGTTCTTGTCACTCTTCGTTGTCTTTCATAATCGGTTCACATAGAGCAAGGATGAAGCTGATTGGCCTGCTTATTATACTACTTGTTAAAAATCAGGATCTGAATAAGTGCTTCTTGAGGTGGCGATTATGGGGGAAGAAAAAAGAGAGAGAGAAAATCATCATATTCCCCCATGTTTGCCTTTGTACAAGTTGCTCCTTTTGCTTTTTCAAATATACCCTTCCTTACTTCATCTCCCAATTTCCAAGTCAAAGTTCCCAAATCTCTCACCACTCATAATGTAGAGGAAGACTTTCTTTCTTGTAGTAGGCTTGAGTATTAAGAACCAAAACTCTCTACCCCTTTACAATGCTTGGAGGCTGAAACTAAAACTACCTCCCCATCCACCCAACTGACTCTCTGCATTAGGGGTTGGCAAACTTTTTCTGAAAAGGCCAGATAGTATATATCGTAGGATTTGCAAGCAACATAAGTTCTTTGTTCCATTTCCCCCCTCCTTACAGTCTTTCTAAAATGTAAAGCATTTTCTCAGCTTTGCTTACAGGGCTGGATTTGGTACCCAGGTACAGTTTGTAGATTCCTAGTCTATAGTAACATAACTTGACTATACTGTTGTCGTCATTAGCATGATTTTACTGTTCTAGGAAGGACTTTCCATAAGAACCAACAATTCTTTAATGGAAAGCCACAATTTTCACCCTCAGATTCTATGAATCCATTATCTCAAAATCCCTTACCTTGCTTTTTGTACCAGTCCTAAATGGTTATATTACCCAATCCTAATCAAGCTCCCATCCCTTCCCCTCTCTCACTCCCATTGAAAGTCTTCCTTTAAGCCAAACTTAATTCTCAGTGAACTTCAATCCTGGCTTCCCCACTTAGAGACAGGACCAAAGCTCTGTGGAGGAAGTATTTGCTCTCACTTGTGTCAAGTTCAACTTTGTCTTATCAATAAGGTTGTTTTGGTGTATGCTAATTTGGCAGATATTTGTGGATCTGGCAGTCAACATTCAATAGAATGGTTTTGATTCTATTATAGTATCTTTTAAAAGTTTGCTTTTTATTATGGTTATATAAGTATATGTCTGCCTCTCTACTTTGAATTTAAAATTCAGGTTATCACAAATCATACAGTGATTATATTTTATGGATTTTGCACATAGTAGGTGATCCATAGGTATCTTTTGCTATATAGCAATATAATCAATGATCTTAACTGAACCACATTTATTCAATTCAGTCCTCTCTGTTTCTCACATTGGGCTTGCTGTGTGAAAGCATCTTTCACTTCTATTCGTGTACGACACAGAGTGAAAAAGAAAGATGTTCCAAGAGCCATAATTAAGGCTTCTTAAAATGTCCCCAGGAATAATCAATGCCATTTCTCCACAGGATATTTTCTGTCAAAGTAGCAGTATTTTGTGTCTGGATTTCTTTGTATCTTCAACTATTCCCATGACTGCGGATCAGGGCATCCCCACAGTGCAGATCCAATCAAGGAAACACTGTGTTTCTTCAATTTGACAAGATGCAGAGCAAGAAAAGAAACAAAGAGCAAATCTCACTAAAAAGTAACAAGGTCTCCCTGATGTGTTCTGATGGAGTCAAGGGCAGGTAGAGCAGTGCTGTTCCATTACCTGGGATTTCGTAATTAATACCTAACTACCCAGGTGTATGCTTCCACTGCATCCAGGGGTTGCTGGGCAAACAATAGGTATTTCCTAGTGAAATGGAAAAGACAGTCTGTTTTTTAAGTAGAAAAACTTGTCAGAAACCACCATTTGAACTGTTAATCTCTTGGGGAACATTGTATGGGTGTGCTGTTATATGTCTGTCAATATTCTTACTTTTTTTCTTAAGTTGCAAGCAGGTTACCATGCTATGTGAGTTACAGACTATGAAGATGAAACTAAATGCACACAATCAGAGAAAAGGCTGGAAGTTAAAGAGGACCAAAAAAAAAGTTATGCTGATTCATATTAAATCAATATGCATACTTATTAGGGTATGTTAGTTAATAAGGCATAAAAAGTATGTCATTCACATGTATAATTATAATTTTTCATTGCTTATCCAAAGCACCATTTCTGGAACTATCTAAAGGAAAGTTATTACAGGGAAGTAAGGGAGAGTATGTTTCAGAAGCCCTTCTAACTTTGGAAGAAATAACTCTCTTCTGCTATCAAACCAGATTTTAGAGAAGAGCATGGCTCTGTGTTACATCTCACTAGAATGTAACTCCCAGGTCGCCCTACAGCTCTTCAGGCACACAGTTGTTGGTTTCTTCTATGTGATTCTTGGGAAGAAAAAAAAAAAAAAACAAAGAAAACACATACCCAGCTGCCTTAGAGCAAATGCTCTGATTCCATGGAAGGTATAGGTGACAGGTTACACTTCTGATAAATAGGCACATCTGCTGCAATTTCTCCAGGCTCAGAGTCAAGAGATTTGCCATTTTGTTGCTAGAGCCTTTCCCCTGACCTTTGCTTTGCTTGACCTGGCATGTCAAGATGGGGCAGGCGGAGCGGGGAAGAAGGGATGAGGCAGAAGCAGGATGCATCAGACTCAGGCTATCCTCAAGATGGGATCTTTTATGCTTTGCCAAGCTGCCATCACATAGGGCTTTGCTCTGCCGATCCTCTTAAGAACAAAGGCTCTCCAAATGAAACAAATCAGGCTACTGAAATAAATGCTGGATTCCTACAGTGACTGTCTTTAGAATAATAATACCTAACAGAACTTAAAAAGGGAGTTGAAGCTACAATACTTTATCAGTTTTGCTACATTACACATCTCCATTCTCTAGAACATCACCTGACTCACTGAATCCCACCCAACTTGTGTTTTAAAGAAATTAATCATAGATAGCAGTCTTATACTATTCATTTGATAATTTCATAAAACATATAGTTTTGTTCTGAAACCATATTCACAGACATCCTCCATACTTTGAAGTATGAAATTCTGATGGACACCTATTTTTTTTTCTCTACACAACTTTTGTAAAATTTATTTAGATAACAAGGAAAGGAGAATTTTTATCTGACCAAGGTGATTTGAAGCAATTTATGCATTTGAAATGAAGACTTGTACTTGGTAGATCAATGCATATTTACCTAAATTTTAAAATAATATGAAGAAAAAACCCAAATCTCCAACAACAGATGAGTGAATACATAGATCATGGTATTCTAGTATAATGGAATATTTCTCGACAATTAAAAAAAATGAACTATCGATAATGCAACAATATGGATGAATCTCAATCATTTTGCCGAGAGAAAGAAGCCAGAACCCCCTCATCACCAAAGAAGAGTACACACTGCATGATTCTGTTTTACGACATCCTAGAAAAAAAAAACAAATCTGTAACAACTACAGGAAAAGCAGATCAGTGATCAACTGGGAGCAGGGAGTGGAGTGGCCAGAAAGGAGGGATTGAAAAGGGCCACAAGCAAAATCTGGGCAGTAATGGGCAAGTTAGTATGTTGATTGCGGTGATGGTTTCACAGATACATGTATAAAGATCAAACCTTATCCCTTTTACTAAGATGGCACCGAAAGCTAAGAAGGAAGCCCCTGCCCCTCCCAAAGTCGAAGCCAAAGCAAAAGCTTTGAAGGCCAAGAAAGTGGTGCTGAAAGGTGTCCACAGTCACACACAAAAAAGATCCGTACATCACCTACGTTCCAGTGACCCAAGACAGTGCGTCTCTGAAGGCAGCCCAAATATCCTCGAAAGAGCGCCCCCAGGAGAAACAAGCTTGATCACTATGACATCATCAAGTTCCCCCTGACTACTGAGTCAGCCATGAAGAAAATGGAAGACGACAACACACTTGTGTTCATTGTGGATGTCAAGGCCAACAAGCACCAGATCAAACAGGCTGTGAAGAAGCTCTACGACATTGATGTGGCCAAGGTCGACCCCTTGATCTGGCCCGATGGAGAGAAGAAGGCATATGTTCAACTGGCCCCTGACTATGATGCTTCGATGTTGCCAACAAAATTGGGATCATCTAAACTGAGTCCAGCTGGCTAAATCTAAATATATTTTTTTTTCACCATAAAAAAAGATCAAACCTTATCAAATTGTACATTGGATATGTACTGAGTCATTAATCTTATGTTCATATCTTAATAAGTCTGTAAAAATGCAGTATCTGAAATACTGTCAAATCCTTAAATAAAGCAAGTGAGGCAGAATGTCTTTTTGGAAGTTGCATAGTTTTTGAACTTTTGACATAACACAGGAGGTAAGAAGAATCCTGTGGTTGGAGTCTTAACGCAATGCTGGTGGGTAAGAAGTAGGAAAGGAGGCTTGTTCCTTCTCAGTAGTAGTACAACACCTCAAACAAATGAGGGCTGTGGCAGGTAAAAAGCAACTTAGGTTTAAGAGGCATATAACTGTCTAAAATATGATGTTTGCAATAAGGATAAAATCAGGTAAGATTCACTTCAATAAAAAAAACATAGTTATGTGTATTATTCTCGAACACATAAAAACACAGAAGAAAAAAGGGGATGCTAAAAAAATAGAAGAGATAGAAATGAAAAGAAATGCATATAGTCCATTCATCTCAAGGATAGTACAAGGTAAATATACCAAGATGAATGAACATGCAGCAAATAAATATGCACAAGCAAAAATGATAAAGGCTTTCATGAAATATTTCCATCTTTTAAACTGAGAAAAGTTTCCTTAAAAGTCATACGTTCAATTGAGTAAAATCAGGGAACGTCAGATCTGGCTCTTGGGCCTGGTCTCCCCAGGTCTATTACTCTGAGTTCAAAAGAAGAGTGAGAAAGAACTTAGAATGTTGTTACTCAGGAGCCCTTGGATATTTAAAAATCCTCTTTGATTTTTCAATAAACATGAGTTGAGAAAGGGCAGTGAACTAAAAGCGAGGTGAGCAAATTACTAAGTGAGCAATTTGTAGCATTAGCAAGGGAAGTATTTTCAGGCTGAAGTTTTCCTGGTCCCTCAAAAAATACATCAGCTCGGCCTCTGTGATAGGCCCACTATGTTGTGAGAATAACAAATTGAACATGACTTCGAGGCAATACTCATTTAAAAACAAAAGACCATACCATCAGATGCATAACAATGAGTTCTTAGGAATAGCTCAACAATTTGTGATCACCTCATTTTTTTCCTACCATGGATATTTAAGAAGAAATCAGGGGAATCATTCACTTTCACTACTGTCCTCTGCATTGCTTCTCAGGAATCATCCACTGGCTTATAAGTACACTCGTCTTTGTAGTTAGTCTCTGTTGACTACAGAGTTCCAAGCTGCTCTACTTCTTTTTCTTCTTCAGCGATTTGTTAAGGGATCCTGCAAGTTTGTGCTTTCGCAGAACACTTTTGCTAATCAAGCCATATAAACATATTTAAAAGATCTACAGTTATTTCTCAGTCAACCAGGAGTTGTTTTTTTTCCCATTATGTTCGCCTCAACTTCCAACATCTTATAGATTATTTAGACCTTCCTTTTAAAAGTCAGCATGTGAAGGTTCACTAGGTAAAACTCTAACCTTGGAATTTTTTTTTGTAAGTGGGACTCAAACTCATGACCCTAAGATCCAGAGTTGCATGCTTTACCAACTAAGCCAGCCAGGTACCCCTAACCTTGGGACTTCTCTGGTAGATCTGGTGGGAGAAAACACAGATGAAGTTCAGTAAAGTCTTTAGTACATGTATCAGTTGTCATTGCAAGATACCGTGGAACTGATATTCAAGAGCGGGCTACTAGAGACCTGTGCCCAAGAAACGAAATGCTGAATTTTCTGAAGCAATGATAATATATTATATGAATCTCTGTATTCATAATTTTCATGTAGAAGCTGCTCAGTGAATATTTAAAACAAAAGAATGTGGTATTTCATGGCAAGGAATTGTATCCCAGTTTCTGCCACAGTGAGAAACTCCTGTCTAATGGGGTCACGAGACTGGACCCTCCTTAGCTCAGGTGGCTTCGAGCTGGGTGGCAGTGACTCTCATGCCTGCATAGATTTTCCACTCACTGTGGAATCCCAGAAGAGAAGGAAGAGAGGAAGAAGGAAGGAAGCCCAGCAACAATGGCCTTAGCATGGTATGAAAGTCTCTTTTGTGTGGCCAGGAAAAAAGGACATTTACCTAAAATACCCATGGCAAGATGTGCTACAGCTAAGAAACTGTCATTAGCAGAATGAGACATAAAACGAGAAAAATCATAATTTGGTATTTCCTGTCATTTGCTGATAACGATAGGCAGGGGAAGTCAAATGCTCAAGTTAGCCTCCTCTGCTGCCCAGGCCCTTCCGGCCAACGGTCCCTTCTTTTTAGGCTGACACATGACTCGCCTTGGTGGCCGCAGCTAGTCTGCTGCTTCAGAAAATACAAACCCACCTTTTGGAAAGAATAGAAAATATTTAATCCATGTGCATTCTTATCAGGGAAGTGGACAATAGGATTTCTTTCATATGTTATGAAATATGAGGAAGACGTTTAAAATCCTATCATTAAAAGAGAAAACTTGTTTCCAAGGTAAAGGAAAGTCCAAGAGAAGAAAAATTAGTTCCTAACAAAAATCTGTGTTAGGTAGCCTGAAACACTGGAGGACAAAAACATGGGTGAGATGGCCTGAGAAAGCCAGGAAATCTACTGTATATATGATTATACGCATATATATGATTACATGCATATACATGTATATATATGCATATCCATATATATAAAACTTCTAGTATATTTGAAGAAGTCTTTTTTTCTAAGAAATAGCATTTAAAAAATTTAGAGAAAGAAGAAAATAAGCTTTTGCTGTTCTCTGCCTTTAACTGAAGTAGTTTTCAAAGGCCCCTACTTCCTGATGCCTCCATTGGTCTATCGTGGTACCCCCACACCATGCGATTTTTAGAAAGTTTAGTTATAATGTGGTTGAATGCAAGGTAATTGAAGCCTCTTCTTCTAAGTGCATGAATCTCCCACTCTTATGACCTAATCTAACCCTAATAATTATCTCCCAAAAGCCCCATCTCCAAATGCCATTATATTGGGGATTAGGGCTTCAACATATGAGTGGAAGGGGAACACAAACTTGCCAAAGGCTTAAATTCTAAACTTACAATAATTTATCTGGTTATTGATGTAAGTTAATAGCTGGGCTTTAAGGGAAGGGAGGTCGTGCAGATACTGTTGGAGGTGCAGGAGTCAGAGAGAGAAGATCTGGAAAACAGGCAGTCACATAAAGGGAACCACAAGGGGGCTGGGAAGGCACTAGGAACATCAAGATTCTGGGAGTCTGGTGCACGAAAAAGGGAAAAATGAGGCTCCTGGGTAGCTTAGTGGGTTAAAGCCTCTGGCTTCGGCTCAGGTCATGATCTCAGGGTCCTGGGATCGAGGCCCGCATCGGGCTCCCTGCTCAACAGGGAGCCTGCTTCCTCCTCTCTCTCTGCCTGCCTCTCTGCTACTTGTGATCTCTCTCCCTCTCTCTCTAATAAATAAATAAAATCTTTAAAAAGGGGGGGGGAATGAATGGGAAAGGGAGGACTCATGGGTAGCAGAACCTTCTGTTGACTTATTAGCTTGGCTTAGGGAAAAGCCCCATCACAGGCAGATTTTAGATTTTTCGAAAGCTCTTTTTTTTTCTCAGAAGCCAGGCTGCCTGAGGTATTATTTAGAATCTTGACATTTGTTCCAATCGCCAAGGATGTACAGATACTAAGTCTTTGGGCTTTAGATAATGAAGCCAGACTTGTGAAGACTTCTGTGAAGTCATATCCTGCATTTTCAAACGTCTAAAGGGCTGGGTACCAACAGAGCCCAGAATGAATAAGTGAATGTTAGCTACATTAATTAATCTCTGAACACACAAACAATAAATCTGATTCCAAAAATATTTTGGAACACAGTCTGTAAAGACAGTTTGAAATTGGTTAGCAGAAGTTATTTTAGCTTAAAAGTCTTGTGTTTTATTTCAGAAATGAAAGTGAGAAGCTGCAGAGACAACAGCTGTTACTTTTGAGCATAAAGTGTTAGAAGGGAAATAGAAATTTATCTAAAGTTCACAGATGTCTCCAGTCATCAACAATAGATGTCACTAATCATTTCCTAGTATTTGAAGAATTATGACTCATCCGCTAGTTGGTTAAATTTTTTGGTGGTGGTGGGAATTGACCTATAAACAAACAAACAAGTAAATCTGTACTGCAACTAAAAGAGAATGAGCATATTTAAAGAATTATTACCGTGAAGGTCTATTTACTTGGCTAAAATTCATCTAATAGATTTCTTAGGCAAGTTAATATTGTGACAGCCTTCAATTAATTGTGAGGTTTCAAAATATTTGTTAGACTTTCAGCCCATTTGAATGTGGTAGAAATTATGATATTAGAATAAAACAAATTTTATTTGCCCTAAATGAAGGGGAAAAGGCTTATGATTTTATTTATTTTTTTGCCTAAAAGTTCCCACTTAACATAGCAATATCAAAACCTCTTACCACAGTAACACCCTTTTTAGGTTCGGATCTACAACTGACAGGGAGAATGAAGATACTCAATTTTGCCTTAAAAGAGAGTTCAAGCAGAATTTCTCTTAGCTATAACTGTATTTTGTGTGTGAAGTTTCTTAAAGACTGTCTATTCAGAAACTTCTCTCTGAATTAATTCAAATGTTACATGATTGGTAAAAATGCTCACTTGCCTTGGATGGAGGTTTGCAACTAGTTGACCTTAATTACGGCATTGACACGTGGCAGGATTGACTCTATGGGTGTGTGACTGGTGCAGTTGCATTGGGTCCCATGCTCAGAAAAGCCCTACGTTTGGTTGACTTCTTTATGGCCATCGTTTGGAGATTCTTAGTAATCTTTGAACAAGAGACCCTGCGTTTGCATTTTGCACTGGGTCCTGCAAATGATGTGGCTAGTCCTGGCACCTGATAAGAAGTATAGTAATTTGTCAAGGTTCTGGACGGTCTCCAATGACACTGTGGTCTCTAGCACTAGGGTACCTGTGCCTATTTTGACAAGGCAGTTAGGGAAGATATACAGACCCAGGCTTCCTCAGAGTGATGTGCTGCTAAGTCCTCTCACTGAATGTAGAGCGGTGAGAGAGATCTTCAATAGAAATTTATACTTTTTGTGACACAAAGAGGAAGGACCTTTAGAATCTGTGTATTCAATAATGTAAACTTGGGCGCCTGGGTGGCTCAGTGGGTTAAAGCCTCTGCTTTCGGCTCAGGTCATGATCTCAGGGTCCTGGGATCGAGGCCCGCATCGGGTTCCCTGCTCGGCGGGGAGTCTGCTTCCTCCTCTCTCTCTCTGCCTGCCTCTCTGCCTACTTGTGATCTGATCTCTCTGTGTGTCAAATAAATAAATAAAATCTTAAAAAAAATAATGTAAACTTTGTCTTAGTTCTACTAGGAGAGGGAAATGACTTGTATGAGATGCATGAAGAGAAGCTGGGATTAGATGTCGTCATTACCCCTTAAGCACATCCTGTCCGCACAGAAAGACTCCAGTCCACATACACTGAGGGCAATGAAGACAGAGTAACACTGAAAATCATATAAATAATGTTACTTATATGACACAGATTCCCTCCCAATCAGGATCATAATGGAGGTTTACTGCAATTCAGTATTAGATTCACAGAAGCTAAATGTGTTACCAAAGGTCATCTAGCAAGTTGAGGTAAACATTAAATAATGGTCTTCTAAATCTGTACCATTTTCAGCTGTTGCTCCACTTGTTAAAAATTGCTATGAATATAAGAAATAAAAGATTATTTTAAGGCAAAAAAAAATCATTGAGCCTCAGGTGGCTGGGTGGCTCAGTGGGTTAAATGTCTGCCTTCAGCTCAGGTCATGATCTCAGGGTGGTGAGATTGAGTTCCACACTGGCTTCCTTGCTCACTGGGGAGTCTGCCTCTCCCTCTGCCCTGGTGTGTGCCTGGTGTCTCTCTCTCTCTCTCAAAAATAAACAAACGAAAAAACAAATAAATCTTTAAAAAAAAGTAGTTGAGCCTCTGATTAGAAATTCTGCTCCCATAATGGGGGTTTTATTAAAGTAAATGAAGTAATCTTTGAGCTACCAGGGAGGACCTTTTCTCTACAGTCTCCCAGCCCAGAGCAATCATTTAGGTGCTGGGAAGGGAACAGGGCATCACAAATACTACAGAAAAGAAGCACAAGCCACTGGAAAGGAAGTCACTGAATATTGGCGTTGAAAGAAAACACTATGATCAACTTGTCGATCTCTCCCTCTCTCCAAATCCCACCTGATGGAAAGCCCTGTCTCAAGGGCTACTGGAAAGATGAATTTTCACTTTAGAAACATTTGCAGATGAGCACTTTATCTCAAAATTCCATTCCATTGAAGAATTCTAATTGCTTCAAAGTTCTGGCTTAAGCTGAACTGAAATGTGACTTACTATAAATTTGAATGGAATATGGATTCTGCTCTCAATCCTGCAGACAAATACAGCCATAAAAACAGAATACCAATACACATGTGACGAAGTCATAGTGGAGAAACCCACAAAACCTATTTAGAGAGGCACATTGCCGGAACTGTTGGGTAGGGTTTCAGAGGACTAGCTCCTTGACAAGGACTGCGAATGGCAAGTTATGAAGTGTTCTCTGTTTCTTCAGTGTTCCTATTAATGTGAACCAACACATTTAAACCCACTCCACCAGATATGCTCTGCTTTTTGCAGCTAGACTTTGCTCCCTGTGATTATTTTTTCACATACAAAGCTTACATCAGAGTAAATGCCAGCAGTATCATTATTTTGTTGGCTTATGCTGAACCTGTATTTTGATCAGTGAGGCAAAGGGCAGGTGTCCTACACTGGCGTATGCTTGGAAATCTAAGAGAAGACTTTCCTGATCTTTCTAATTTTCTGTCTTTAGTATTGACCAAAAGAATGAGTTCTTGCCATGTGTGACAACATGGATGGTCCTAGAGTGTATTAAGCTAAGTGAAATGATTCAGACACAGAAAAATACCATATGATTTCACTCATATGTGCAATCTGAGAAAAATCAAAAAGCAGAAACAGACCCATAAACACAGAGAACAAGTGAATAGTTGCCAGAGGGGAAGGTGATGGGAAAATGGGCAAAATGGGAGAAGGCAGAGTGGAAGGTATAGACTTCCAGCTATGGAATGAATAAGTGTTATGGGGTTAAAAGGTACGACACAGGGAACAGAGCTGATGGTACATTTGCGGTGAAGCACAGTATAATGTATATGCTTGCTACTTGCCCAATCACTAGGCTGTACACCTGAAACTAATGTAACACTATGTGTCAACTATACTTTAATTAAGAAAATTTGGTAACTGTGTCTTCAGTATTTTTAAATTGGAAAAAATCTACAAAGCCACAAAACAAAACAAACCCAAAGCACCATTATAAAGCCTAAAATAGAGCCATAGGGTCTTCCTCCAGCAGCTTCTCCAGGTTTCAGCAGAGCTTACTCACCATTAAATAGGCTTTTTTTAAAAGATTTTATTTATTTATTTGACAGAGCGAGAGAGAGAGCGCACCAAGCAGGGGGAGGGGCAGAGAGAGAGGGAGAAGCAGACTCCCCACTGGGCAGGGAGCCCGATGTGGGACTCGATCCCAGGACTCTGGGATCATGACCTGAGCCAAAGGCAGATGCTTAACCATCTGAGCCACCCAGGCACCCTTAAATAGGCTTCTTAAAATCACCCACTTGATGTTAACAATGGATGTGCCACTACCTGAGTGCCTCCTAACACTTTCATCTAAAATGTGAGTAAGACAGTCTTATTATTGGGGTGCCTGGGTGGCTCAGTCAGTTAAGCATCTGACTCTTGGTTTCGACTCAGGTCATGATCTTGGCATCCTGGGACGGAGCCCCAAGATGGGCTCTGAGCTCAGTGGGGTGTCTGCTGGAGATTCTCTCCCCCTCCCCCTCTCCCTCCCCTCTGCATGCACACACACTCTCTCTCAATAAATAAATCAATCTTTAAAAAAAAGGCTTGTTATTACATATTGTTGCTGAGCCCAGCCGGAACACAGGGATTATCATATACTTAAAAAAATCCACTCAGACCGATTATTTAAAATTTTGTTGGAATACTTTCTCACCTCTCACACTATAATTTTCTCAAATAGCTTATCTTTTTTCTCTTTTAGAAAACTTAGGACATTTGCATAATCCCCCATTTTCGGAGTGTGCTCTCTCCGCCACTTCCATTGTTGTTCAGACTATGACACCATCTGTGTAGTCCCTTTAGTATCCAGTTACGGACTAATTCTTTACTTGCTAAATAGAAATCATATATTATTTTATCACATGTTTGGGACCTCCAATACATTTCTATTAAAAAGATTATCTTCCTGACTCTGGAAGGCTGAACTAAAATTGGATTTGAGTAGGAGTGCCTTCTCTCTTCAGCTGCTAGCATTTTATCATTTTCCTTAAGCACTTGGGATTATGACTTTCTATTTCTCTTTCACGTCGTGGAATATATATATATATTTGTTAGCACTTTTCTTGAGACTTCAGCTCACTCTGGCATACTTTTCCTGAACAAATTCCCTCTGAATCACACCATGTTTTAGTACTCATTTGTGATTTTGTTTTTCTGTCTCCATCCTACAAAGATTTTGAAAATCTGAGATTCTGTCCACTGCAGTGAGCACTTTCCATAGTTCTATAATTGCTAGCCTTAATTGCACATTTAGAATTTTCTGTTTTGGATTCATGATATGTAAATTTTTATGCATCGCTGAAATCAATTTACCGATACAATTTAATGTGTCGAAGCTTTTGACTCTGTGAGGTTGACTTATATTTCTTTTGTGTACTGTCCTTGTCTAGTTTTGAAATTTTAGTTACATAAATCTCATAAAATGTACTGGGTAACTTCCCCTCTATTGTAATCTCTGGGAAAGTTTGTGAAAGTCAGGGATAAACCATTTGGGAAGGTTTCTTAAAGCCTGTCTGTAATAATAGCTTCTAGACTTGGTGTCATTAGAGAGTGGAGAAAGGAGGGCAATTCTGACTACCTGTTGCATTTACTTAATGTCCACTGATCCATTCAGGGTTCCAGATTCTTAAAATAAGTTCGTCATAGGTTTATTTTAAAAAATTTTCTACCACATACACATTTTATAATTTATAGGTATTAAATCATTCATTGTGTTTATGATTTCAAAAATAACTACTACTCTATCATAGTATGTTGTATATATATATTATACATATTATATATACAAACACACTCACACATGTGCACATACATGTACACTATAGCATGTGTCTGTGTGTATAGGTATAGTACATACATAATACATACATGTGTGTATTTGGGGGGCAGGAGATAGGTTTCTCTCTTTGAGCAGTTTTGCTTGCATTTTGTCTATTTCATTCATTTTTTAGAATATAGCAGGTATTTCGCTTTTAAACAAAATTTGATGTCAGGCCTCAAAATCAGTTTTCAACTTTTTCTAGAAAGTCATTGTCCATGTCCTTCTACTTATTTGGCTAGAAATGTAGGTGCATAATAATACCACTTGTGAATTTCTACTCATTTCTTCTCAAAAGCCCCCACACTGTGCTTCTACTCCACCCCTTTGAGAAGTACTCCCTGACTCTTGACCAGATCTAGCTAGGAACTCCATCCACTCTGCTCTCTTCCTTCCTGTCCTTGACTTCATTCCAACAAGTAATGTGTTTACTGGTCTTGCTTTATATCTAAATACCAAGTCTCCTTAGTATATTGTAATGTTGCTAGGAGTAAATGCAGTGACTTTTTTGTTTGTGGCCTCCAAATTCCCTCAGTGTGTTTAGTATACAGTAGACTCTGAAAAAATGAGTTTGAATTTTTGACACTTATTACTGTTAATTTTCCCTCAAGAAGCACAAAAAAATTGGTAGTTTTAATATATTTTGAGAGGTCAGAAGATGTGGACTTATTCTTCTAAGATTGTACACTCACTAATATGATATACTAGACCTATTTTTTGATTTTTTTAAAAGATTTTATTTATTTATATATTTGACACAGAGAGAGATCACAAGTAGGCTGAGAGGCAGGCAGAGAGAGAGGAGGAGGCAGGCTCCCTGCTGAGCAGGGAGCCCGATGTGGGCCTCGATCCCAGGACCCTGAGATCATGACCTGAGCCGAAAGCAGAGGCTTTAACCCACTGAGCCACCCAGGTGCCCTCTATTTATTGATTTATAAAGTATCTTTCTCTGGAAATAATTTCAACAGGTATATCACCCCTGCATATATCTACTTCCACAGCCTTTAGAAGAGATTTCTCAAATATTATTATAAATTTTCTTCGGTGGTCACGACAGCATTCCTGCCTTTACCTGTGAATACACGGATCATACTATATTCTCTGAAGGATGAAATACGGCTTCATTGTTCATTGTTTAGGCTCATCATCTCAAGAAAAGTGGCTTATGCCTTTTAGAATCCATCAAATTAAAGCCTCTTATTCATCTTCTCTCATTAAGTCATATTCTCCTGCTTATACAATTTTTATAACTTTGATTTATTTTAACCATATTAGCACTTTTTACCCCCTGAAGAGTTTTCGTTCTGCTAACAAAAGATGTACAATTGGAAAAGTCTTGTCTTCTAGGCATTTGCTCCAACTATGGGAATTTGCAAAGTCTCCCTATGGACTTGCCTGAAATTAACAAGACCAATTTAAGTTATTTTAATAAGAAGATATTTAAAATGCTTAATTAAATTCACTTATTTCAACAAGAACATATGATTCTGAAAAGAAAAAATAATTGAGTACACCATGTGGTAGAGGATACCAACCATCTAAACCATGACACTACAGATTATTATACTTTCTAAGCAGTTACAGTGTCTATTCTATTTTTTGGTCACTCAGTATATTTATTAAACATGAGTAGATCAGCTTTGGCATCCTTTTCTCTTCCCAGATACACATCTTGTAATATTCAAGCCTTACTACCCAGTTGGGATATCTAGGGATGTAATGACTATGTCTTTATCCTCTTCATAACTTTCATAAAGGTATCAAATTTTGATCATATCTTCTCTTTACATTTATTTGAAAGAACTATTTCGAATCAAATTTTATTCTCACTTCAGGTTCTCACACTTTTGGACTGCTGTTGGACCTACTTCCAATCTGATGTCATTCAACATTTTTGTGATTCCTTTCACGTTTTACTTCCTTTGTTATCCTTTTCTTCTCTTTGTGCTTTTCCCCTGCTTTCTCAGGTAACACTGTAATTCAGAAGTGAGCATAAGAATGTGTGAACATATTTACTCTCTTTTTTTTTTCCTTGCTCTGTGTGATAAAACGGTTGAGAAAGGACAGCTAAATTCTCTTAGGTTCTCTTTGCTTGTAAGTTATAAGAGAAGGTGGTCAGCAGTAGACTCATTCTTGGGATGCTATTCCAGGTATATGAAAAACAGTGCCAGGAAATTTCAAATTCATGCGTTCCAGGAGCTCCTGAGACTCATCAGCAGCTTAAAAAAAATTCTATGGTAAGTTTCCATGAAATGATTTCTGAAGGCATGAAAGAGCCAAGAATTACAGATATGGAGGGACCTGAAGGGCATGTTTTATGTCTGTGCCTCTATGTGAAGGGATAACCACTCACAGCTTCTATAACTGGATTTCCTGCTTGGGTGAAAGGGGAAAGGTAAGATAGTAGTCAGCAAGGTCTGCTACAGACATTTAGTACATGCAAGTACATACATATTCATATAGAGATCCCCATAGATACATACATACATATACTATTAATATCTGCTGTTCTGATCCTAGGGTACAGCATATGAAAAGGGGACCCAGCTCTGCTTTTTAGTCTAAATATAAACTGGTTAGATACTAAGAGAAAAATACATAAAGCAAGTGTTTTTGGTCTCTGTACTAACGCGTATATTTGTTATTTTTAATCCTCTGTTCCCTAGGCCCACTTGTAAAGGCAACCAATTTTACAAACAGTAGCTGCAAATCCCATACTTTCTTTGTTTAGAGTTCAAGCAATAGCTTGCTTCGCTTCTTTATTGTTGGACTTGAACCAATAAGTAATTGGCCTCAAGTAACATCTTAAATATAAGCCTCTAAAACCTGCACGATTGCCCCAGACACCGACATCGTAGGAGTCGTGGGTCAGAGATGGCAGACTAGATACGACCACATCACAGTGTGCCAACAACCTCTCCAGTCTACTTCTTGGACTCAGTCTGGAGATCAAGGCTGGTTTGGCAATTATGCAGGTGGACTGAAAATCTGCCACTAGAAAATTTAGGCAATGGTCAAGCTGCAATCTTGAAATTGAGGTGATAAAAAAATGACATATGTCTAAGGCAAATTGCTGGGGGTTGGGGGGTGGGAGGGATGGGGTGGCTGGGTGATGGACACTGGGGAGGCTGTGTGCTCTGGTGAGTGCTGTGTAATTGTGTAAGACTGATGATTCACAGACCTGGACCCCTGAAGCAAATAGTACATTATATGTTAATAAAATAAAAAACAAACAAACAAAAAATTTAGTGCCTTTCTCAAAGACCATGTGATAGGTCATTGAATGATGTGAGCCATCATCATGTTTTTGCATTTCGATATATACCAAAAATGGAATAAATGGAGAAAAACAAGAGGATCTCTAATTCTTAAAAGAGAGTAGAAGAATGAGATGGGTTGAGAAGTAAGGAGGGTGGAAGGAGATGCAGAGCTTGAGAAAGGAGAAGATGCCTGTGAGAAACTGGATGTCTGGTACTAAGGTTGACTCAGGGTTTGCCGAGAAACCTCTGGCAGTTTGATGGGTAAATAACAAGACTAGGAGAAAACACATTTCAACACAGGAAAAACAGATCTGATCTGATTCCCTATGCAGCCAAACAGAATGAACTGATGCTTTCTGTTTCATTATTGTTCATTTTGCTGGTTTTTCTATAGATCATCCGGTCTTAGGTTAGGGAGAGTGATACCACAGTGTTATCAAGCCTCAGCTTCTGCTGGCCCATCCTGCCCACCTGACGACGACGCCCTTGGCTAACTCCTTATTCTAGGCAAGGAGGGCTCTGGTGCAAGGAGAATGACAAAGGAATGTAATTTTTCTAACTAGATGTGAGCAGTCATTGCCTGAATAATCCTATCACTTTTTGGAAGCTTCCCATCCATGGAGAGAGAACTGCCTGTCCTGAAAGTTAAGACCAATTAAAGACACTTAGCTTGAATGACCTATCCTAGTTATTTTTCCCCTGTTCCTCACAGGATTCTCTGAGTGTATTTAGGAATTCACCTGTTGAACTATTGCAATGAACTATTTCTGGCAGCTCATCTGTGGAGGGTAGAAAGAGGAAAACTGGTGGGTGCTAAAAAGGCATTTAAGGTGATTCAAGCCACCACTGTCTTTGCTTCCGAATATTCCTTAAAGGTTAGAAAGTGAACTAGGCAGAAAGATTCCTCTCAGTTCAATGAGCCTCCAGCGTTTATGGAGATGGCCATGGGGATTTTAAGCCCACTTCCTTCTGTGAAGACTCCCATGGGCTTCTGTTCACATGAAATCAGTGAAGAGACCTCTGCTAGGGATCCTCAACAAGAGCACAAAGAGGATCAGAAAGGGCAGCTGTCCTTCCGTGCTCATTTCCTGTGCTTCAACACCTCCATAAGAATTCTCTTAAAGATGCTGGCAAGTGCATCTTCAGAAGTGAGCGGTCATCACATCTTGATTTCTCCCTCTTGGCATGCAGTTTTACAGACTGATGAGCCCTCTTATAGTCCGAACCAGAATGCCTTGTGAGACGTTACTGTGAACAACTGGAGGCTAAAATCTGGGGCCCCCACTGAGTGGCTACATTTTTAGAAAGAGTTATTTAGATCTACCTCTCTGCCTTCTAATACATCTATCTTCTTCTTCTTTTTTTTTTGACTGCACACTACATGGGCTTTATTCTTTGAAGTTATCAAACTCCTGTCTCAGGGCCTCACCGAGGGACCTTCTCTGCCTAACACACTGTTCACTGGACCTCCTACTCACCCTTTAGGCATCATCCTCATTCCTGTCACAGTCCCCAACCCATTGTGCAATGATCCATTTTAAAATGCCTTTCTTATTTTATTTTTATTTATTTTTATTTATTTTTTATTTTTTGGAGAGTGTGTGACATGCACGTGTGAGTGGGTGGGGGGAAGGGGAAAGGGCAAAGGAGGGAGAGAGTCCCAAGCAGGCTCCACACCCAGTGCAGAGCCAGACACAGGGCTTGATCTCACAACCCTGAGATCATGACCTGAGCTGCAATCAAGAGTCAGATGCTTAACCAACTGAGCCACCCAGGTGCCCCCTGAAATGCCATTTTTTAAAATGGATAAATAATTATTTGTATAATTAAGTATTGAATATGTGCCTTCCCACAAGCACATAAGCCCATGACAGAAGGACCGTGGATCTCTTCTAGGTCAGGCACTCTTGTCTGATGCCAGAACCATCCTAAGCAATCAGTAATGCTGTAGATGGCACGATCTCATCTTAGAGAGACCCCCATGGAGATTTCCAGTCTAGAGTGCTTCACTGAAGTGTAGGGCCTCAATTTCACTGGGCCTGTAACTGTCAGTGGGTACTGGGTTGATGCATGGGTACATTTCATTGTGATCTATAAGTTCTAGCCCAGGGCCAAGAAAGTTCCTCTGATAAAGGGCCACAGCAAAAATTTTAGTCTTTGGAGACCTTTCAGTCTTTGTTGCCTTTATAGTATGAAAATCACCATGGGTAAAACACAAAATGAACAAGTGTGGCACATTTAAATGAAGCTATTTAAAAAGCAGGCACCAGGACAGATCTGATCACTGAGCCCTGGTTTGCCAAAGCCTGTTCTAGACAGTAATTTCTTCACTTAAGATTTTAAAATCCGACAGAGACTACAGACAGTTATACCTGTTCCATTCTATTCTGGTATAACAGCATCTCACAGCTATAGTATTGACAAAGAATACAGATACTTGTTTGTGTGGGAGGAATGCAGTGATGACCCTTCTATCAATATTATTCATGATACCCATTGTTTTAGAGTCACATAAATCCAAAATAATTTAGGACATGCTGCTGCAAACCATCCTTGAGAAGTTTTCATTGAAGCTTGATTGTTTTATGTTATTTTTCATATTAAATCTTGTGTTATCCATTGCTTTCCTATAAAGATCATCTGTTGTTTACTTTAAGGATTAGGTAGTTTATAGGACTGATAGGAAATAATTTTTGACAGGTAAGGGATCAAATAGAGTCATTCAAACAATTCACTTTCCCTGTAAATTACAGCCAGGTGACTATTATCAAAGAACTGTTCCCATCTCCATTACCGAGCTCTGTCTCCTACTCCGTCAGCTGTGTACATTGTAGATGTTTTGAGTCAAGCTCTAACATCACTTACAGGGCTGATATTTCAGACTAATATGAACGTTGACCACTTGCACTCACAACATGCCCGTAACACATGCATTATCCAGGGGAATTAATTGTTAGCAATGAATTCAACATTCAGCCTTTAACATTTTTTATTCTGCCAGTGAGGCCAGAGAATAAATCTGTTCTTTCAAGCAGGCTATTATTAATCTCTGGCTTTCACAAACGGCAAACAGCCACTGAATCCAGCTGACAGCACATGTTCATTTAAAGACTAATAAGAAGAATTACCCATATTAGTTAAAACATATTCATCATCATGTTTAAATCCTTCCAGAGCCATTGCTGGAGTTGGACTAGAGTATGCAAGACCGATGAACTTGTTTTAATTGACCTAAAGTTGAGGCATTGAGAAAATTTTCAAAATACATTCTGGAAATCATTTCAGCTTCATTTTGGGAAGAACATAATCTTGCAACAGACGTTATTTAACATTTTTTTGCTAAGGAAATAAATTTGAAACCCTTCAGAGTTTTTGTGGGACCAGATTTGGAGACGTCTCTTTACTTACTTTGTGTTTAAATTAGGATTTTTGACTGTAATGGGCTCAAATACATGAGGTAAGGATAGAAATGGGAAACAGGCTTCAAAAAGTAGAACTTGACAACATGAGGGAGGAGTGATTCTGGAGGCTTATCCTCTCCTCTCCAGTTTTGTTGCCCAAGGGAAATGCTTCCCTTGCTCTGTCCTTTTTAATCATGCTAACAATATTGTCAGCATCTCTCCAATTATTGTGCAGATTTAAAAGAATCTATTTTATAACTTTTGAGCCTCTTAAAAGAAAAAAAATGGATATTAAACCAATGGAATGGTATCTCAAATTTTGTAACTACTGAATACCTACAGGAAATCCCTCTTAAGAATCCCATCATATTTTTAGAGTTTTTTTTTAATTAGATGCTTTTTAATGCTTCTATGGTTCATTTGCAAGAATGATCATCATTTCATGGTAGTGACATGTGATTTACCTCATGCCTAGTCTACTGTCTTCCCTGAGTTCTAACCTTCCTTTCAAAGCATTATGGGAAAGTCTTTGAAGAGCAGATGCCTCAAGGGCAATTTTGAAATCGACTTCACCCTTATGATGTCTGTGAGTGGAAGCTACAACTGAAATGTACTTGCAGTTTGCCACCAGGAGGCATATTTGGCCATTTCTAAGATGCAAACAGCTGAAAATGCATTCACAAGTATTAAGATCTGAATGAAGTTCAATTATGTCTGTATTTCTGTGCTCCTGTTGGATACGGGGGTTGCAAAGTGCTAAAAAAGACCCATCTTACTCATAATGAGGGTGTTGTAACAGCAGAAAAGGGCTATGAAATGAGAATTTCCATCTGACATTGTTTTTCACAGATCCCTCTAATCATTTGGTATGGCTTTATTAAATATTGCCTTACTCCCCTAAGCTTTAACTTCTGTATTTCACTGAAATTATACCACTAGTTAAATAAATTCAACTAATGCCTACTGAGGCTTTGTTATATCTATGTGTATACAAACACAAAAGGCAATACTCCAGAATAAAAATCCTGGATTATATCAAGAGAAAGGTACACGACTGCTTAATGTTAGCACATTCAATGATTATTCAGTTAAAACTTCAGTGTTGATATTTATTCAAATTTTCACATTTTGTTGAGGGAAAAAAATAGCTAAAAAGATTAATAAGTTACAGAGAGTGGATCAGCCTTGAATATCATTGTAGGGTCCTGACTCTTCTACACGTTTCCACGGTCTTCACGCTTTAGGTGGCCCCTGTACTCCTGCTCATCCAAACTAACCCTCTCCAAGTTTTCCTACACTGTATTTTATCTCATAACTCTGTGAATGTGGAGGGACTGCTTTTCTGCTTCTCCCCTTCTATTTATCCTTAAACCTCTGATTCAGTGTCACTTCCTATTAGCAGCACTCCCTGCCTGCTGTAGTTGAGTTTGGGGCCTGTTTCTTGTGCGTCATTATGTCCTCCACTTATCCTTTCCACAGCCTCTACTTGATGGTATTTAAACACTTTTTTTTGGCTTACTTCTCTCCCCTTGGCTGTGACTTCCCTGAGGAGAGATACTATATTGATTTTTATTTCCAGATACTCAATGAGTAGACACATAGTAAACATTTATTGTATAGAAGGGCTTGTGGAGTTTACCACAGAATTGTTTAGTTGCAGGGACATAACTGCCCAGAGAAATAAATCTTTTTCTTCACTCCAAAATCTTTGTGGGACACTTTTGTTCTAGAGAGATGATGAATACTTCTTTTGGAACTATATATAAGACCAGGCTTTGCTAAAAGTATGGGTCATTTACATGAGGCTCGGATCTAGCCTATGGCTTCTTGTGCTGAGATCCTATTTAGTAAAAGATTAACTCAGCACAGCTGGGTTGTTCATGCTCTGCATGCCACAGAAAGGTTTAGCCCTTGCCGTGCTCCTCAGAGGTAACTTCTAAGCCCTTGACATAGCCTCCCTGAGAAGAACATTTTGAGATGTGGACCCTGGGTCATACCAGTCTATGCTAACTTTGTGATTTATGCTGTGGCCCTTGGGGGGCTGGAGGCCAAGGTTAACCACATGGATAGTCAGCCTGCCAACAAGATGGTCCGCACCAAGGCTCAGGTGAACTTTCCCGGGTGGCAGTGCTCTGTATCACAACACCGTGCTGCTGGGGAGAAAGAAGTGTTATATATGTGACTCCACTAGGAGGAAGAAACTGGAAGCTTGTGTCTGGCTGGGTCTCCTAGAACCTGCCCTGTGCACCTTTTCCCTTTTGCCGTAATAAACTTTATTCTAGCTTTCTGGAGCGCCGTGAGTCCCTCTAGCAAACCACTGAAGTTGAGTGCAGTCTTTTGAACATTCAAATGCAGAATTCGAGCATCAAAAGAATGGTATAGAGAAACTTCTGATCATCTGTGGTTATCTTAAAGTGCTTTATTATTTCCTCTGCATGAGGAAGAAAAAGTTTGGAAACTAGTGCAAAGCTTCAGTTTAACATTCCCTTCCCTTGACCTTCCATAGAATTTTCTGGACCTTTGATGATAACTTAAGCGCTTGATACTAAACTCTACATCTAGGTTAAATGTTGACTCTTAGTATATATTAAATCAAACTAAAATCTGTTGTCATCTTTGGGACAGATTAGAACAGAATCAAATTAGTTTCTGAGACTTTATCATATGCTTAACTGCCTTAGAGGTCAAAATATTTCCTGCAATCCACTTTACTGTAAATAACTTCTCACATAGATTTTAATTAGGGATGGGCTTAAAATGTATAAAGATGCAATTTGTATTGCAGTAAGTACAATGGAGTGAGAATGTTAGAGAGCTTGTCTGAAAAAAAAAAGTTTGTCTATTATGGAAATTAAATTGGTTTTAGTATGAACAAGCTTGTTTTAAGATGCAAAATATAATTCCTAGACAAACCACTAGGAGATAATCCAAAAATAGAAAGTTAAGAAAAAAATAAGGACATCAGTAGTAAACTAAAAAACTATCTACTTAAAACAAAAGAAGGAAGTAATGGAGGAATAAGGAAACAAAAAAAAAGGCAAAAATATATAAAAAGCAAATAGCAACTTGGGATACATAAATAATACATTATTAGAAAGGATATGGTGAGTGGACTAAATACTGCAACCAAAAGGCAGAGATTGGAAGAACAGATAAAAAGGATAACCCACTTATATGCTGTATACCTAAGGAGGGAAGATAAAAGTTCTGGATAAGTTATCAGTGGCAGACAAAACAGTGTTTTTCAAACATTCCATATATTTCCTTTTACTTCTTAGACTTCTTACAGTATGACGGTTTCATTGTTGCAGCCAAAGAAATGTGAATGGAAGTGAGTGTGTTATTTCTAGGGCCATAATTTAAAAAAACATATACTCCCTTTGCAACTCTCTCTTCTTCTTTGGTGTCCTTGAAAAGTTTATCAGAGATGTTTGGAACCTAAAAGTCTGAGCCACTGCCTGGTAAGGGAATGGCTTGACCCCCACTCAACTTTTCGTAAGCAAGAAATAAATTCATTGCACTAAAACAGTTTTATTATTTATTACCAAGACCTATTTTAGCCCAATATGGGAACAGATACCTCAACAAATGAGGTATCAGTTTAATCTATAAAAAAAAATAGTGCCTTGTGTCATACAGAGGATTGCAAAAATGGATTTTTGAGCTGGCCAAGAAGAGTCCCTTTTGTTAGCACTGTTTTATGCGACTTCTGTAATACCTCAGTATATTTCTGAATATTTCTTAAATATTGCTCTTGGAACATGCTTGAGGTCATCTTTGCTCCAGTTCCCACAGAGTCTTATGTGGCCTGATTATGTCAGTCACTGATGAGCAGACCCCATTCATAAAATTGTTAGGGATCCAGTTTTTAGAAGATATATAGTTATGTATTATCGACCAACAAGCCCCCAAATATGAGTTCAGACAAAAAGAAAAAAGGAAAGGGAAAAGAACTGGCGCTCTTTCAGTCGTTCATGTAAAAACCTTGGAGTCATCCTTGACCCGTTTCTGCCTCTCACACTCCACATCCACTCCCGCAGACAGTCCTGCCTATTCGGCCTTCGAATTATATACAAAGTTTAACTACTTCTTATCATCTCTATTGCTGCCACTCTGGGCTAAGCCCTCATCTTTTACCAGGATTAATAAAAGCTTTTAAACTGGTCTATCGGAGTAAAAGCCAAAGCCCTAACCAGCTACAAGCCGTATGTGACATTTCTGACCCCTGTCCCCCACTACTTCCACCCGTGCTCCCTCTGCTCCCTTGCAGTTCTAAATAGGTCAGGCATGTTGTTGCCTTCATGTTTTTGTATTTGTTCTTTCTTCTCCCTGGAATGATGGTCTTCAAGTACGCACATGGCCAACTCTCTCGCTTTACTGCAGCCTTGGCTTTTCATTAGCCCATCCCGACTCGTCAGGCCATCCTCTCATCCCAAATGTACCCCTTCCCGTCCCTCTTCTCTGCATTTTTCTCCTTTCTGTTCACTTCCTAGTCTACTACACACTTCACGTGTCTTCTTTATTCTCACCTTCTCCCACACAAAGAGTGCCCCATGGGGCAAGGATGTTTGTCTATGTGCCTAGGACAGTGCTTGGCACGTCAGAATATTCAATAAATATACTTCTGGGTGGCCGATGCAGAGCTGGACTTTTTTACACATTTTCACTTACTCTTCATAATCATCTTATTATGTAGATACTTCTGTCTTTTTTTTTTTTAAAGATGAAGACACTGAAACTAAGAGAGGTTAAAATATGTGAATCTGGGTCGTCCTGACTTCAAAGCCATTGTTCTTTATTACATCTCAGTTACTTATACTCGGGAAAATAAGTGTTATGTGACAGGTCCTTAGGTCTTTATTTCCTTTTTATCTGGGACTCTATTCTGTCTTCCTTTTGGTCTCTAGCTTTTCATGTTAACACTGCAAAGATGACCCATTGTGAAGCCCGGCTTAGCCACGCTGTCACCATCTCTTCTAAAATCTCACTAGTTGGAGTAGAGCTGTCAGCCTTTTGTGAACATGGCAAGGCTCTCCGTGAAATAAAAGGCCAATGACATCGTGTACCTTGTAAAAGCTATCATAGTGGAAAAGAACATGCAACAGTGTTCACATCATGAAGAGAAATGTCACCAGATGCATATAATTTTGAAATTCTTACCTGTATTTTTTATATATGCGACTTGGGTTAACAGTTCTGAGACAATAAAAGACAATCATTTTGTTCAGCTCAACTGCTCAAAATGAAAAAAAAAGGTTCTCTATAAAAGTGAATATCAGGTGAGTAGTCTCTGAAATATTGCCTATTGATCTAATCAAAAGAGACCATTCAAAATGAATACAGTCCAGGTTTATGTAATATTTAGAAAAAGTCAAATGGCTGGTACTTTTGTGGTAAAGCTTTTATGATACCTGAATAGTAATGACAGAAAAGTCAAGGTCAGAAAAGATAAATCTGGAATAAAAAGTGAAACCAAGTGGAATTGCTAGAAATTGAGTCATTAGGAATGAAGGAAAAACTAAACAGGAAGCCTAGCTGCTCACGTCAGTCCAAGATTTATGTGAACAAGGATATTTGAGAATTCATGGTGGGGAAAAAAGAGCAACAAGGTGAAAGAAGCTTTTAATCCTTAGCTCCTTCAATTTGGATTTTTAAACTTCTTACAATGAACAATAATAAACACCCCAAAAAGAATGTTTGTTAAAAGTTATCAAAACATATATATATAGATATAGATATCTATGATATATAGATATATATATCTATGATATATAGATATAGATATAGATATAGATATAGATATAGATATCTATATCATAGATATATATATATCTATATATCTAGGGACACACCTACATTTCCCAAACAGCTTAATTCTGTGATTTCATAGGTCAGAGAAAATTTACTTGGAGTTTTTTCCTCCAACGATGCTAGAGTAACACGGAACACTGTAGGCTTTCACAGAAAAAAGCAAATAAACCCTCACATCTCATGACTTGTACTCTGCACGTTCATTTCTCACTCATGTAACAGACCAGAGCAGGTGCTCTTAGCCAGCCAGTTCTCCTTCCCACGGAAATATAAAGATCCACATAACCCTAGCATCATCTCCATTCTAGGCTACTGTAAGGGAAACAACAAATAGGGAAGGATCATGCCTAAGGAGGTTTTCAGGGGCCAGGCCAGAAGTGCACAGTTCTCTCTTGCTCATATTCTGTTAGCTACATCCCCAAGACATGGCTACACTCATCTGTCCAGCTCTGTGCCCAGGAAGAAGTGAAACATAGTTTTGAGAATAGATTGCAGTCTTCCCCATGACATTAGCACATGTATGTTGAGCTTCTGCATGCACAAGTAAGGCATCATTTTAGACGCTGACAAATACAATAGAATATTGTGTGTTTCGAGGACCCCAGAACAGAATTGTATGGCTTTGGGGAATAATAAACTTTATTTGGATGATAAAATCTATAATAGTTCATATCTGGGCTTATGTCATATGTCTTATTAACACATACTTTTTGGTTTATATCAAATGACAGAAAACTTAGAATTTTAGAGTTTCAGAAGAGTTTGAATTGAGAAAGCTATTCACCGTAGATTATCTGGGGCATTAATGGAGCTGCGTAATTGAAATGCTGAAAATGTAAATTAATTGGCTTGTAAATGAGACAGGTATAACAAGTAAATGAGGTCCTGGGGGTCTGTTTTCATTCAGCTACTGAGTTGCAGGAGAAAGTGAGAATGTTTACAGAGGTTAATGGAATAATTATGCAGGATTTATCAATTCTATTAAAATTATATTTAAAATATAAAGCTATATTGTACACCTTAAATTAGAAAATGGGCTTTCTCAGAATTCAGATCTTCAGAAGTCAGAAAGAGCCATTTTGCATTATCATGGAAAGGTAACTAACTGTCTTTTTTAAATTAGGGACTTATTTACAACTTTCTCTTTCTATTCAGTTTCCAGTCTTTTATACAAGAGTCATCTGTCTTCAAGGTTAGTTCACTTTAGTCATAGAGGAGAGAAATGCCAAGTGCAGAATACAAAAGAATACCATGGCCATAATGCAGATTTCTCAAATACCATTACTTAGAAAGGCATATCTCCAGACAGAGACAATTTTAAATATTAACAAGTAGAAGCTCCTTATTTCTCACTCTTCTTTCTTCCCTGATTTTATCATCTCTAGATTGCTTCTCCCAGTAGATTCTTAATATGCTGGCTGAAATGATGGGAGTTGAAGCCAAGAACCGGCTTTCACCTAAGTAAGAATCTATGTCTCCAGGGATTAGTGATGCCTCCACAAGCTGCTAAAACCATCACCTTCATTCCTCCTTTTTTGGGGTGAATTCCCCCAGACACCCAAGAGGAGCTAAGCTCAAACCACTTTACAAGCCTGTCAGATTAATCTTCCCAATATCCTTCCAGTTAGTTTTATGCCTGAAGATTCCTCTTTCCTAGATAGCACTCATCTCTATTCCCCTAAACTTCTGCTTTTTTTCAAGTGCCTTTTGAACTTCAGTGGGTCAATAGTTTTTAAGAAATATTATTCAAACTCATTAAGATTCTCAATTTTCTTAAATAAAAATGTCATCTAAAAATTGAAAAGTATGAGGGGAATATATTATCTGAATGTTTACAGTCTAAATTAAAAACAATTTTTTTTTGAACAAGAGGTATAGAACAGTTTTTCAACCTTGGCATTGACATTTTGGACTGATAATTCTTTGTTGTGGGGGGAGGAGGCTGTTCTTATATTGTAGGATATTTAGCAGGATTCTTGGCTTCTGCCTACTAGATACCAAGCTGGGACAACCTCAGTTGTCTCTACATACTGCAAAATGTAATCCTGGGGGAAGACAAACTGATCCAGTTGAAAACCACTGGGCGTTACAGTTAACTTTATCTTAATCACAAACAGTCACATGTATGCTTTTAGCTCTTGGTGAAATATCACAACCCTCCTTGCTGCAATTCACCATCCAGAGGGCAGAATTGTTTGTTTATACAGCTGTTAATCGATATGGGACTTTAGGCAAATCTATAGTGAATGAGACCCTATGGGCTAATTCACTGGTTTTAGCTTTCATAATGAAGGAGAAACTAATAGGTTTTTTAGTGTGGCTTAGCCTTTTTAAGTGCTGAAGTATCAAATTATGATAGTACAAATTGGGTCAGTGGATTCCTTAGTGTTTTGCTAGTAGGGGGACAAACACACTAAATAAGAAACTTAAGAGTCATATACCTTAGCTATCTCTGAATATTAGAGTATTTAAGATTATTCTTTAGATATTTCAATTTTGTTTTTTTCCAGTATTGAAAAATGAACAATTATCTGATGAATGTCAGTCATACAAAAATTCTATAGGATAAATTTTGGCTTAAAAAAGCATTACACATTTTATAAAGGTATGTATTAATTTAAAAAAAGAATTAAAGAGTCTGTATAGATCTCAGGTTTACGTTTATGATGTTTCTGAGAAATACGTAGATTCTGAAACTCCTACAGTTTGTGGTCCAGCTAACCTGGAGGCCACTTCACTAATTGGAAAATTCTAGATGTGAAGTAAAACATCTTAGCAATCTGAGTGTATTCCTCATAATGACTCTGGGTTAGTAGTCAGAAGGTAATTCTCCTAGAGGGATTCACAGTGGGATGTTCACCAGCAATTGAGAAGAACTTAACTGGAAGATTGAAAAGAGATGAATAACATCTGTGTTTCTAATTCTTTTTTTTTTTTTTTTGTGTGTGTGTGTGTTTCTAATTCTGAGCAACTTTGCCTTCTACCCTTCCTTACTTAACTACTCAGCTCACAAATTGCTCTAACGGATATTTCATACATGTGGGTTAAATTCTCCAGTTATACTTGCAATGTTATTTCAAGTTATCTTGGTATTTGAAATAAACACATCGTCGGGCAGCTTATCCTTCTAATATGACTCCAGTTCAACGGCCGATGCATTTTCAGGTGCCCTAAGTGTCTGCTGAGGCCCAATGTCTCCGAAGTAAAGATGTGAAGCAATATACCTTATTTATCTCTTTGCATACGCTCTCTAGATTTTATCACAGAACCCATATGGAGGGACTCTCATGCCACACTTTTTAGCCTGCATATATGAACAGAGTACAGAGAATGGGGAATAATTTTTGTAACTACATTTGTCAGACTTATGCTACAGTGCCAAAAATTTAAATCACCATGAAAGCACAAATTTTGTGTATGAATGAAAAAATATTTTTTTTCCTGGA
This sequence comes from Ailurus styani, assembly GCA_002007465.1. NCBI lineage: Eukaryota > Metazoa > Chordata > Mammalia > Carnivora > Ailuridae > Ailurus > Ailurus styani. The sequence goes on along the minus strand of LNAC01000024.1, from coordinate 520,413 downwards.
AGTGAATGGTACATGACACATCTCAAATGTCACCTCTTCCATGAATTTCCTGACTCCAAAATTAGTACATTTCCTTTCTCAACTAACAGCCCTCATGACCATTGTATCTTTATGGTTACACATTTTTAAAATAATATTCTATCTTATACTATAGAAATTCATGTGCTTACCTTATATTGCTTTATTAATCTGCAAGCTCTATCAGAAGATATTTCAGAGTTTCACTTCAGAGTTACTTTGTCTCACATAGGCATATTGATCATTCTGGTTACTATAGCCGGATTTTTTTTTTTTTTTACTATAGCCAGATTTAAAAAAAAAAAACCACCCAAAACATTTATTATACTCACCAATCTGTAGTTTGGGTAGGGCTCAATAGAGAAAGCTTTTTCTTATTCTACTAGGTGTCAGCTGGAGCAACTAGAAGTTTGGGCTCTGAACCCATCTGAAGACTTGCTCACTCACTCATCTCATGGGTATTAGTAGCTGTTAGCTGAGACCTTTGCTGAAACTGCTGACCAGAATTTCTATCGCTGGCCTCTCTATGTGGTCTGTGCTTCCTAACAAGATGGTGGCTTGGGTTCCCAGGGTGACAAATTGATACAATGGGATATCAAGATTATAGACAGCCTCTGATGCAAAGCAAAGTGCATTCCTTTGGGCATAAAGGGTCAAGTGGAATCAAAAGCTCGCCCTATGCATCTCTATATTTCATTGGCTATTCTCAGAGAGGTCACTATCACTTAGGGAGGAAGCCCAGTTCCAAGGATTTTATCATTGCAGTTAAAATTTCCCAGATCTCTTTCCCCAACACGACTCTCCTCTCTAACCTGCCATTTATCACCTATTCATCTCTTCAAGAGCTTCTGTATATAGCTCAGTTTTAACTCTTTATCATTTTGTTTGGAAAGTGTTTTCCTGTTTGGTTCTCCATGATCTTTGTTCAGAACCTGGCATGTCACTTAAAATTTCAGAGATCAAGTCTTTGTTAAGCTAATGGAGGAGATAAAATTTGGATCTTGTGTTGGCGGCCTTATCAGGTGAAGAAAGCAGCATAAATTTGCCTGGGGCCTTCTACAGATGGAAGCAAAATGCTTTAGGAGCTGACCTTGGGTGGAAAAGAAAACCTGGGGCTAAAAATGAGTGAATGAGTGAGTGAATGAGTGAATGACAGAAAATGACCCTAATCACTAATTTGGCTATAATATCTAAATAAATTCTGACAAAATATATCACTTACTAACCTTGAAAAGCTTAACAGTAATTGCCTAGAAACTCCTCAAAACTCTAGTCAGGACTTCTAGTAAGAAAGTTGAGACTTAGTTGAGACATTTTTGCTATATATACCACTAGACAATGAGCTCTTTTGGAGAGCAGTATCAAATTACTTGGTTGTAACAGTTTCTTTATAAATGTTGAATGAGTAGATGGATTAACCAAGATGGATTTTTGATTAAATATAAATATATTTTATGTTCTTGGTAAGCATAAATTAAACTTTGGTAAACCAAGTTTACATGACTTTAATTATTAATGTGCAGAAAGTCATCTTTCCTTGTCTACTACTGTCACCTTTCTCCGATTGTTACAGCCACTCAAATATCTATCAAGGCAAAATATTAAATATAATAAAGTTTATCATCTGATGTTAAGGCATGATGATAAGAAAATTTTTCCTGAACTATAAGAAAAAAGTCAAAAGAAGAAAGAGGGGGAAAGAGAATATAATGAGATTGTAAGTATCCAGGAAATATTGTCTGTCTGTTATGATTTATGTAATGAAATTAAAAAGTTGAAAGCCAATTTTAAAGCATTTCAAAGTAATATCAAAGAAATTAATTTGAAGGATACATTTAATGATTTGAATCAGAATCTGTCAAGCCTGTCATGAATTTTAACTGAGTAAAAAAAGTACTCTGACGCATATTGTATGGATGTTGGAGTTTCAAATACCACAAAACTACCCAAGAGATGGTGATACAATAGAAATCAATTACCTGGCAGTAATAAAGTACTTCAGTTGAAATCATGATGAATGTCAAAGGAAATATTTTGATGTATTTAAATAAAGAACTCTACTGTTTGTAAAACCTAGTTGTGCCAGATAAGCTTTAGAACAGTATCTTTGATTTTAACTCTTGGTTTTCTTATTAGTATGTGCACACACACACACCCCTACACATATCGTATATATAAAGTTCACTAAATGTTCACAAGCTGAACACCCCTGTACAACCAACAACCACATCAAAAAACAAAACAAAATAAAACCAAAAAGCAAAAAAAAAAAAACCAGAATATTGTCACTTCACCAAAGCCCTCCTTATGTCCTCCTCCTATCTCTGCCTGCCTCCCAAAGTAAATACTACCCTCACTGCTGACAGCATAGATTATCTGGAACAAAAAGACAGTATGAATTTTTGTGTGTGTGACTGGCTTCTTTCAGTCAACACCGTTGACCTGAAAAGTAAAATAGCCAGTTATTTTACCAGCAAAGTGGATTTATTCAGAAATAGCAAAATGATCGCAATTTGAGACATGCAATCTATGGCAAACCACAGGCAGGTCCTGAGATCAAAAGAAAGGACTATTTCTTTACAGGGAAAAGAAGTAGGTTGGGAGGGGCTGCTTTGAATGAAAGTCCCTTGGAGCAAAGTCAGAGTTCAGGATGGTGCTGGTTTCTTATTGGCTAAGTTGTGGTATATTTCTTATTGGCTAAGCTTGTTGCTGGGCAAGGGAAAATTTTTCCTGCCTCCTGTTGGAATAGTAAAGTAGTCTTCTGTTGGTAATGCAAATTACGTCTTTTGCTGTTGGGGTCTGCAACTAACAATGAATGGTAGGATATGAGAACTCCTCTTTCTAGTTTCCTGACTTCATATTATATGAGGTTTCAACCTTATTTTTGTGGGAATAATCCATATGGTTGTTAATAGTTAGATATTATTAATTTTTATTGCTGCATAGCATTCCATTAGATGACTGTTCTACAGTTTATTTAACCACTCTAGTCCTAATGACAATTTGGGTAGTTTTAGTTTGGTGCTATTTTAAGTAACACTGCTGTGAACAAAAATACATGTCTTTTAGTGAATATGTACTATAACACCAACTACTCTTAGCATGTGCTGTGTGAATTATCATGTAAAATTATATGATTAATGTTAAATATATCTATTACTCAGGTATAAGTATAATATACCTTTAAGCTTCTATTTATTAAAGATACTTATTATTAAATAAAAGTAAACTCTTTAAAGAGAGTCTAGTATATGCCAGATATAAAACTAGATACCTTATCAAGTTGCCACTGATAAATATTCTGTAAAATGAATATTACTATACAATTTTGCTAGCTAATGTTAAGAATTTAGCAATATTAAGTTGCAAAAATAAATTATGTTTTAACATAAATTTTGTTTGCAAAATGAAGGAGGGGAAAATGGGAAGAAGAGAAGAAGGGAATTATATTACAAAGAGATATTTCCCAATGATCTTTAGAAGCCAAGTCAGTTTGATCTCAAAGCCTGCCCGTTTTAATTTAGATTTTCTGAGGGGCACACCTTGGAACAAAGATTGAATCAAGCAAATTGCCAACTAGAAGTCTGGGAACCACTGTAGATTATAGGGCTCAAAGAAGTTTCCTTTTTGGACCATGGGAGCTGGGGTATTTTAAAATTAACTCTTGGAGTCAATGGTACAGGACCAATCCTAGAAGTGTTATTTTTCTATCACTTTTGGCCTGCTGTGAACAGGGGCCCAAAAGGTTCCCAATAACCCTTCAGGCAAAGAGATAATGATTGCAGTTGAAAATCGATTAGTATGCACTTAAACGGTAGGGCTGGAAGGGACACGGGTGGAGCAGCAAGGGCAGCTGTAACAATTTACCTGCCGCGGACAGATCCTCCTACTTCCCATGTCAAATTCACTTCATGTGTCAATATTATCACTGTTTTTCATGTGGTGGCCAGTCACAATTTCACTGAAAAAATGGAAAGAGAAGTGGGACAAACTAACACACTTCCTCTCCCTCACCAACTATGATTCTATATTCCCTTCACTCTCAGCCAGCCTTTTCAGTGATCTTATCCAAAAAGTAAACATGGACCTTCATCCTTTAGGGATCTGTGTCCCTGGATAACATGCCCTTGTAAGGCATACTGGTTGTAATTACACGTTAATGAATATCACTCATCATAAAAGCACCAGATGACTGCTCAGGGAGTACCCTGAATTCTAGTCATAATTCTCCCTACTCCACCACGTAGCAGCAATCCTATCTCCTCACGATAATCAGATTCGAGTATTCCTGTTTGCAAGGCAAATTTTGTTTGTTTTGCTTTGTGGTCTTCAGTCAGGAGAAGCTCAAATTGATCAGGTAGCAGACCTGCTAGGTTTTCTGGAACTTTTGCTATGTTACCTGTTTTAAGAGTCCTCCCTGGGAACCAGAACCTCTGGTCCAGCAGAGCTTAAAGTACAGGCACAGGAAATACAAATTCCTTATGTGACCACCTCGAAGTGGGGTGAGAAGAACCACTGTTTCTATCTTCTGTTTCTTAGGTTTATTTATTCTCTCAGAGCGATAACACCGTATAAAGTCATTGGTTCGACTATATCCCACACCCTGGAGGGCAGCACTCAATCATGAATGGTATCATCTGTAATCTGCTGTCTCAGCTCTGTATTTAAAGGAGGCCATGCGAACATTCTCTCAGGGCTGGCAGCTTCCGCGTGATGAGGTAGATCTAGGACTAGAGAATTGTAAGCTCTTATGTTCAGTGTTCACTTCATTTGCCATAAAATGGGTTCCTTCATCCAAGGCGATAGTATATGGGATGGACTGATGATAAAGCACTCACTCTGTGAAGCCCTGACCAGGACAGCTTTGTTTAACATTCCCCTCAGTTTGACTAGACTTGGGCAGGATACTTCTTGACTATGGGGCCTGACATCCCTTTCCTTAATTACTTCAGAAAACTTATAATTGTGAATTATTTAATATGATATTAATATAGAGAGCTAGCTATATATTCTGTATAATGGTTAAGTGACCTGGACTCCTTCTGATGGTATCTGGTTAGAATTAGTAGAGTTAATGCTGTTTTGGGGGCAAGACTATTTGTGCATAGCACCATGTATTCCAGCTGAACGTAAACTCGTTCTAATCCTCTCTCCTGATTAGTATTGGAGGTAAAAAGCACATTTGCCAGATCAATAACTGTATATCAAATGCTCAAGGCTGTATTGATCTGTTCTAGTAAAGTTACACATCTGGCAGAGCAGCTGCAATTGGAAATAACACCTGGTTAAGTGTATGCTACATGCTATCATTTGCCATGCTCCATTTTTTTTTTTTTGAGGGGGAGGTATGTAGACCTGTCAATTAAATAGGGTGAAAATAAAAACCACCACCATTATATCATTTAGGCTTTAGGCCTCTGCCACTGCCATTCTGCTCTTCCACCTGGGATACAGCATTGCTTTTAATTTGCTAACCTGCTAGGAAGCGAACCGTTGCAGAGGCTTTTACTTGAACTTTTCTACCATTACTGCAATCCTTCACAGGTCGAGCTGCAGCTGCAGGAGCCCTGTCAGCCAAGTGTATGCATCCTGATTATGCATTCATGGGCTGAGAAATGTCAGAGGCAAGGGCTCGGTAGCATCTTTGGATCCACAGTGAGATGACTAAAGGCCAGTATTCCATTGTTCATGCATCCTAACTAGGGTCTATGATGACATTGTGGCTTCCCTCGCACATTGTTAGCCCAGACTCTGTAGCAGGCTTCAAATGATAAAAGTGGGCCCTGGTAAATTTCTTGAGGTCCCTTTGAGGAAAGATTATGAAATTTGGTATTATGTATAGCTGCTTTGTTTTATTGAGTAATCCCCAAGAGGATGCAGTCTCTAAGGTCTTGAAGTCCCCTCCTTCCCTTATCAAAGCTCTGACTTGAGTATAAGAAGACTTGCCAGGGCGCCTGGGTGGCTCAGTGGGTTAAAGCCTCTGCCTTCGGCTCAGGTCATGATCCCAGGGTCCTGGGATCGAGGCCCGCATCGGGCTCTCTGCTCAGCAGGGAGCCTGCTTCCTCCTCTCTCCTCTCTCTCTGCCTGCCTCTCTGCCTACTTGTAATCTCTCTCTCTGTGTCAAATGAATAAATAAAATCTTTAAAAAAAAAAAAAAGAAGAAGACTTGCCAGGATGTGAATTTATCTTTCTTTATACCTTTATTTTGGGGCCCGATTTTCAGCTCAGTGTCCTCACTAGTTGCAGGATGGGAGAGTCCCTTTAATGCTGCTACAGCCTGTGGCTTGCTTGCCTTGTCATACCAGATGATGGGACTTTCAATTTTTTTTTAAATTATTTAATGACCAAAAAATTCCACCACTCCTATAATAATTATTGCCCCATATCTCTAGAGATACCCAAGCCAGTGCATTTTATTTCATTTGTATCCTAATTCACTACAGGTATGTGTCTTGGTTATTATAATGCTACAGCATTTCTGGGGTTTTCATTACCCTACTTACTACTAGTATTAGGGTCTTAGAAGCATCTGCCCACTGAGTGATGCAATTTCAAAATATTATCTTGAAGATCTGCTCTTAAACCACTTCTAGTACCAAATCTCTTAATTTGGGTTCCCCCAGAAGCTGAGACCTAGAAAACGATGCAAGTATCAATAGTTTATTTGTGAGATAGTTCAGGAAATACAAGTAACAAAGTAGCCATTGAGATAGGGAGGGGAATGAGCCAGTGAAGGATACACTACCAAACAAGTTATCATCATGGGCAACTGGAGCTTAAACCACATGAGGAAATCTTGAAGTCACTGTTCCTAATGGGTGAGGGAGCTGGGGTATTTGTATACCAACTCAGATCAAGTTTTGGTAGAGAACTGTTTTGATGAGCCCTTACTTCTCTGTGACAGCCAGGCTGTGGTGCAACAATTTAAACTTCCACAGAGACTCACTTTGAGGCAAAGAGATTCAGACACTAGGCATTGAAAGTATGCCGTAATCCACCAAAATGATGAGGTAGGGAGGACACAGACTGAGCAACAGCAGCATCTGCTACACTATCCTACTGCCTTTCTCCACAAATAATATCATATTATGATAATCCTTTAGGGAATATTAAAAACTATACCCTCAACTGTATACTAGATATGGTATACCATATATGGTAACTTTTCTGGGAGTTGCCTGTTATCAACGTAGTGGAAAGCTACAGGTTAATAACCAAATTCTTACCAAAGTTTTTTTTTTCTCCTAATCAAGAATTTTCTAAAAATTGTTCTTTAAGAACAATGTAAGAACCAGATAAGAATATTTTATACTATAATCTTTAAAATTATAATTATTTAATTTTAAATATTCTGGGATTGTGTCTTATTTACCTTCAAACTTGACAGTATAGAGAACATTCAAATGAAAAATGAAAATTAAGGTCAAGATTTGGATATATGATAGCTCACAGTATCCCACTCTATGACCAAAAAAAAAAAAAAAAAAAAGTAGCTCTAATCCTGGTTTTCACAATTTGTGTACTGTTATTTTACTCTCATGTACAGATATTTTATACTTAAACTAAATAGTCCATTCCTAACACTCAAAGATATTATACTAAATATAGCTAAAACATATTAAAATGCCTACATATAAGTAAAATCTACTATATTTGGATGTGAGATGCTTTCTAAAAATCACATCATAATCGCCAATTAAAATATAAATTTACTTAAGAACTCAATAACTCAAAGTTTATTATGTAATTTCTAGGATAACCCTAAAATAACAATAAAGAAAATGACTATCAAGCAAAGACAGGAGAAAATGGGGAAATGACATTTAATCAACATCAAAGAAGAAAAGAAAGAAAAAGCAATGTAGTTTGGACAAGATAGTAAGTTATAAAATGGTAGATTTAAACCCAATATAATGGTAGTGGTGCCAAATGCAAATGAGTTAATCAGTTAAAGATAAGAGGGATTTAAATTTAAACAAAATCTAACTATATTATGTATATAAGAGGTACACTTACAATAGAAAGATACAGAAAAGTTACATAACAAAAAGTTAATATGTACCACTAACCAAAAGAAAGCTGGTTTAGCTCCATCAATATATTTATATCAAGTTAGGTAGACTTTATTCAAAAGACATTAGTATTAATAAGGAAAGATGTTTTATAATAATAAAAGGTTAAATTCACTAGGGGGTTATAATTCTAAATTTGTATAGACCTAATAACAGAGTCTCAAAGGAAAATAAAGATAGAATCACAAGAAGAAATGGATTGTAACTGGGGTAGGAGAGTTAATATGCCTCTCTCAGCAACTGTTCAAACAAGTAGAAAAAACAAAAAGAAATATAGAAAATTGAAAAGTAATATTAATAAACAACCTAATGGAAATACATAAAACACTGCTCAATACAATTACATCAACATTCAAGTGCACATGGGTTATTTAACAAAGTTGACCATGTTTTGAGTAAATCTCATCAGTCTTCAAAACATTAAAATCAGAGAAGGTAGATCTTCCTACCACAATAAAATTAAGTGAGAAATCAATAACACAGAATGACTAGAAAACTCCCATGTATTTGAAAATTTGGAAATACACTCCAAAATAACCCATAGGTCAATGAAGAAGTCATGTGGATATTAGACAATAAATTGAATGATTATGAAGATAAGCTCCATGGAGAGAAAGGTCTGTCTATACATGAAGCCTGGTCATTGAGCGTATACTGTTGAGCATATAGTAGATGCTCAGCAAATACTTCCTCAGTAAATGAATCCTGTAGTAACTGAATTTAATTCCTTTGGTGATATAGCACCTGCTGTGTATGAGAGATTTAAATCTGTGCAAAAAAAACCCCAATAACAGGTAAAGATCCTTGAAAAAGATACTACAAGTAGAGCTCAGAATTCAGGTTTCCTATTTTGCAGTGGCGGTAGAAGGAGGGGAAGGGAAGGGAGAAAGAGGAAGACTGGAGGAGGGCCATTGAAAGAACAGGTACTATTTTTCATAATTAGAACTGAGACTCCTACCTCTATTGCTTACAGTGTTCACAGAGTGATGCCAAACAGAGCCAAGTGTGGGGAAAGAATGGGTTAGCTTATCTTATCTAGGCTGTCAGTACCATCTTTATATAAATCAACTTGTTACTGATTAGAATATGGAATATTTCTTCTGTCTTAAGTTTATACATGCTGGTCTGGAAGTTCTTCAGAATCATAAAATGACTATTACTAATTATAGAATCATTTTCAGAATCCATAGCTTCTCATTCCAGAAAAGAAATTCTATTAAACATTACCAATTAAAGATTCAATTGTCATTATTTGACCTAAATTCATCAGTTGTAGTGATATTAGCATGAAGGTTTACAACATTTTTATGAAACATTAATAATCTGTGACTGTGTAAAGGTGGGGCTGGAAGATAAATGCCAATATTCTTTCCATTTCACTTGTGAAACTGCTTTACAAGGTTTCAATTAGATCCTTCTTTTTACTCCTGAGAGAAGCTAACGGATGTATTGCATTAATTATGGTTGTTGGAGACAGGCTCAGGGAAGCCAACATTATAAAATTATAATCACTGCAGTTTTGCAGGCCCTACGTTTTCTCTCATTTGGTGTGCTTGCAGAGTTGAAATGTGGCTTTATCAACAAGAGCTTCAGAGGAAGTGTACCTAGCGCGAAAGGCTCCGTAGAGCAGGAGAAAGGGAAGTAGTGAGGCCATTGGACTCTATCTGTTTTTAAATATATGATTGGATGTGATTTATGATGCTTAAGAATGTAGCATTCTTTAACTTGTTGAATACCATTAAATGTCTATTTATGGGTCTATTAAATTGAGTTTTCTGGGGTGCCTGGGTGACTTAGTAGGTTAAGCCTCTCTTGATTTCAGCTCAGGTCCTGTGATCTCAGGGTCATAGGATTGAGCCCCATGTGGGGCTCTGCCCAGAGTCTGCTGGAGATTCTCTCTCTTTCTCTCCCTTTGCCCCTCTTCCCACTCTCACACTTTCTCTAAATAAATAAAATCTTTTAAAAATAATAAAGTCATTTACTTTTGTTTATATACATACATATATACACACATGCATAAAGTGGGAAAGAGCTATCACTGAATATATGTATATATAAGTTGCATTTGTATGTGTTTGTACACATATGTTTATGTGTGCATGTGTGTGGGGGTTGGCATGTGGGTATAGAGAGAAAGGGATGGAACTTTTCACTATCAGCACACAGAACTGTCCCAAATCACAATGCAGCTATTTAAAAATAGAATGGATTGGCACAGTCATTAAGGATTTCCTTTATTTTAAACCAAAAATGAATTGAATAGCTCCCCTGAAAAAAACACCATGTCAATAATGCACCTTTTGACCAAGGCAATCATCAGTGTAAACTTGCACATTTTTTTAAAAAGCTACAGTCTCTAAGAGAGAAAAGCCAGGGATAAGAATCTTATCTCTCTTCATAAGGGTAGCATTTTGAAGAGAGCTGTCACAGGGTTTTCTAAATTTAAAGAAAATTTAAATTTGCTAGAAATTCCTATATGTTAGAGTATTATCTAAAGGCATGATTAAATTTAAAAATGGAATTTATTAAGCGATCCAGATCCATTTAAGTTACTAAGGTTATAAATCAAAAGTACTTGCGTGCAGAGGTAACAGGCACTGGGCTGATTTTATATGTTCAAAAGGAAAGATTTTATTTTTGATGAAATAAAATTTAAAAAAATAATGGGCAGTTAATTAGAAGTCATAAAATGCAGGAGACAGATTAAGTAGTATTAAATTTAATTTAATTATTCAAGGCAATGCTTTCTAAATACTAAACTTATAGAATAAATCATATTTATAGCCTGAATAAATTAAGAAATAAGTGGCTGAAATAGGTTAATTAAAATTAGTGCATTTTTTAAACTGGCAAACCAGATAGCTTGGTGGGCTCAGCTATCGGGGCTTGCTATATCAACCTCTGTAGTTGCTAAGCTATATCAGAGGTTGGTAGTTATTTCAGCCAAAATAGTGAAAGCAGATAGGCATCTAGACATGACCTCAACAGACTTTAGTTTTTAATGGTCTCATACTGGGTCACAAAAATTACCACATTATCTTTTTTTGAAACATTATTATCTCATGATGAATATTTCTGTAGACTAAATATTAATCGTACAACTTTCTAATTATGAGAGTCTGGCAAGTTATCTCCTTCCCTTTCACCTCATTCTCCTAACTTTAAAATAGGGATAAGAAAAAAGTAAATAAAATAAAACAGGGATATTAATAAGATCTATCTCCTAGGATTTTTCAAAGGTTAAACTAATATACAAAGTAGAACACTGTCAGACACATACTAAGCTTTCAATAAATGAAAGGTAGTGCATTTTTAAAAATTACCTTTGCTTAGACACTCATGGTATATAACCCACACTGAAGACGTTTTAGATGCAGAACACACTTTAAATCACAAAATTCTGCAAATTTTAGTTTTCATGTTATGGTGTTTGGGTTTCTAACAGCTTCACCTGGAGTTACAGATTACAACTAAGAAGAGCATGCCAACCTAATTGAAGAGGCAACTGAACTAGGGCTCTGTTTGTCTCTCCTTTAGCCATTTTATCTATATGAAAATTATCCTCTTCAGGATCTCTCAGAAAGGCTTTTCCACTGTTGGAACACTTTTAATAAGTGGGATTTGGGCTAGGGAAGAAAATTAACAAGAGACCTCAAAGAAAATTTACTTCAGAAAGAATATAGCCTTTTAGATGACAGTTCACCTTACAGGGAGTTTGGATATGGAAGAGAACTGGTCAGGACATAAAAAGGGAGGAGATATATATATAAAATTCAGGGACTAAAAATGAAATCTGTAATTGGAAAAGGTCTACAAGATCGTGATGACTTTTGAATTGCAAACACTAGGTTAAGAACTTAGGAGAAAGGTATTTTGGCAAGTGCTCAGAGAGCAAATGATCTAATGCCTTCTTTTTGTTCCCATCTATCAGAGGGCCCAATGCACACCGCTTGTCTAACCTGATAGAAGATTTTTGATTCATTGGCCTTAGTGCTGACCTTTTATTCTCTTAAAACCAAAGAATCCCACATACTGATGTAGCAAAATGGGGAAACTTCCTTTAGAATTAGGTCTGATTTCAATTATTTCATCTAACACTCGGTGTTTTAATTTTTTTGGTGGGATGGGAAGGGGAGAAAGTGGGAGGGAGATGGTATAACACTGCAAAAAAGATCAAGGTTGTCGGGCTACGTACAACCAGGTTCAGTTCTTGCCAGCGATACATGCTGTGCAACTTTGGGGACATACTCTTTAATGGAAAAGTTACTAACTTTGTTATTTGATCCATAGCACCCACCACACAGTGTTTATAAAACAAGTACTCAAAGAATGCTTATTGAAAAGGTGGATTGTAAAGCAAGTTTTTTTTCCCCTAACTTCATATTTTCTTTCCTATTCTGTAAAATGGGAATAATAGTACTATTTTAGCTTGTTGGAATGAAGTTAGACAATCCACATGAAATGAACTAGGGAAAGCACCTGACACATGGTAAACTTCCCTCCATCAATAGTAGCTCTGATTATCTGTATTAAAAATACTCAATTGCGAGATTAGGAGTCTCCTAATCTCACAAAGCAAACTGAGGGTTACTGGGGGGTGGGAGGGTAGGGATAGGGTGGATGGGTTATGGACATTGGGGAGGGTTTGTGCTTTGGTAAATGCTGTGAAAGATGTAAGCTGGATGATTCACAGACCTGTACCCCTGGGGCAAAGAATAAAAAAAACTACTCAATTGCACAACAAGATTTTGGTTTTCATTTTGGCACATACAGAGCTATTCCTACTTTAAACATTAAGTCTGCCAAGAATGCATACCTTTTGATTATTATTTTCTTCACATGCAAATTTGAGTCAATTATTTTGACATCCCTTGGAAATAAATATTTTTTTCATAGCTAGGGAACTGTAACAGTTATAGGTGAGGATTTTTACAGGTTAAATCGATCTGGAAGAGTTCTAACCTATATTGATTGATGAAAACCTACATTAAGAGAGGAAGAAATTTTATGCCAGGAAATACTTTGTTTCATTTTCCTGACTCCTTCTTCCTCAAAGACTGTAGGATTCTAAGAAGGAAATGCTAAAAGCAGTTCCGTATACGGCAAAATTGCCTGGTAAGAAGTGGTTTTTCTTCCTATCAGTACATTGGTTGTTTCCCACCCCCCACCCCTGGATTTCCATCCACAGAAAGTCATCTGTACTGCCCATTCTTTATAATATTTTCATATTTATTTAACTGAAATACTCACTAGGTTTAAATTTAATATGAAACTACAATTAAGCATTGGATTCCTTCCTAGTCCATCTTTTCAATTGTCAATATGGCCTCTAAGTGCCTTTTTGTACTAAATTAGGAAATGCCAGGCAACTCTAAAGTCTCCTTGTAAGGATTTTCTTTACGAATTACATAAAGTGCAATTTATAAGTAAGCTTCCTGTGTTTCTTTCACCTACAGTAATCTCAGCCAGCAAAAACACTGAAAGACCATAACTTGACCTAATACCCATTGATTACCCAGTATGGGATGATGCTTTTAACTCCATATCAACACTAGCTCCCTGTTGACTCTAATTTCAATGATGGCAATATTGCTTTAAAGAAAAAAAAGGACCACCTGAGACATTCTGCACTTATTCTTATACATTAGATCATCCTGAATTGGTTCACAAGGCTTCTTTGGTGGAGGCCAAAGCAAGAGTTTTTACTTTTATTCAACTAGAAACACATTCAGAGGTAGCCCTGGTGGTTTACTGGAAAGGGATACAATCATTAAAACTTCCTTTCACTGATAATTTTGGGTACCAGCAGAGGAATGGTGTGGCTTCTATTCTCTGGAAGCAGAAGTTTAGATCAGCATCCTTGACCAAGAGAACTACTCCTAGGGAGTAAAGTCTTTGCCACTCTGCATTTGGCATTATTCCTTTTGCTGTCAACACCTACCTACCTACCTTCTTCGTATGGACTCTGACGGCTTTGGACTTAACAGATCTTCTTTCTTTCTTGTTTCAGTTACCTAAGAAACTGCCTTTAATCTTTTAAAATTCTGAGTCCACAAATCTTAGAGAAAAGAATTATTATTCTAAGAGAAAGGTTGGATCAGATTCCCTCCATTGGATCCATCAATTTTGGCTAACGTAACCTGTTTATATAAAAGTGTGACACCTCTCATAGTAATAATATGAAGGGAGGAAGGAGAAGATGCTAGAACAATGGAGGAGGTGAGGAAATGGCCTTTTTGCAGTTTGTCATGTCTCATATATTGTCTTACTTTCATACCCACTCCTCCAAATTAGAATTTTCCATAACCCTATGTAATGGTAAACTAGTGTTCTTTGAACTGCCAGGAAAGTACTATCCATTTTTATGGCACCTCAACTTGACTGTTTTTTTTTGTTGTTGTTAAAGTCCCTTGTTGAGTCAACAGAGTGATATCTAAGTCCTTAAGCATTCACATTTCTTTGTTGTGTATTAAATTACAGATCCTATAAGGCATCCAACCAGTTCTTAAATACTGATAAAATGACTTTCTGGTATTGATTCTCCACACTCTGTTTCTCTGGATCTCATTTTACAATTGATCTTTAACTGACAATATGATATATTGTAGCTTTTTGTTTGTCTTCATATAATTTCTGTTCATCTAACTTTTCCCATTCTTTTGTAACCATGGTAGGAGAAATCATAATCAACCATTCCAGTGAACTACAAAGAAATACATATGTGGGAAATATGCCAGAAAGCTTTCACTAAAATACAGGCAGATGAGCTCTGTACCACATAAAAAAACTAGCACGCACATTGGAAATACTAAATTAAAGCTGTTCACTTATTTTAAGATATTGCGGCTCATCATTAATTAGACTTGAGATGTCTATACAATTCATATAGACTTTAAATACCTCCAATGCACCTCTCCTAAAATATCAGGTGACTAAAGCAGAAATCTATTGGATTTTTAAAAAAAATGAGTACATTCTTTTCTTTCCAATCACAGATAACATGAACTTCACCTGGTAGCAATTATTCAATTAATTCAACCAGTACAGTCAGTATTGCTTTTTGAGGTTCACACTAAACAAAACAAACAATATCCAAAACAAAATATTTTCTCTAATAGCAGAACAATTTTTCCTTAGCTTATTCTAAACATACTGAAGCTGATAAACCACATTAGTCAATGAAATCTAATTTTTGGTGACTCACTTATCTTATTATTTTTACTTATTTATTTATTTTTAAAGACTTTATTTATTTATTTATTTGACAGAAGAGATCAGAAGTAGGCAGAGAGGCAGGCAGAGAGAGAGGAGGAAGCAGGCTCCCTGCTGAGAAGAGAGCCTGATGTGGGACTCGATCCCAGGACCCTGAGATCATGACCTGAGCCGAAGGCAGAGGCTTAACCCACTCAGTCACTAGGCGCCCCATCATTTATCTTAATATTTTTAAAACTTTGCCTTCATTTTCTACTCTTGTATGCCTAAAACTCAAATTTAACAAGATAAAGTTAATTTAATGGTAAAAATAAAAATATAATTGTTTTAGCTCTACTCATTTGTTCATTATTTAAAAGAACGAAGTGTTACCCCTCTTTCTAGATGATAAGATATAGTGTCAGACAGAAGAATCTGAATGTTTATTACTCATAAAAACCACTTTAATACAGGTTTTGTTACTCGATGACCCAATGTATAGCAGAGTTGTGTTTAACCAAAAGATCTGTTAATGTTTTCTGACTCACTGAATCTTATGGAATTTAAATTAACTAAATTATTAAAGAAATTGTTTTCTTGATTTATAACTCTTCTGAAAATCAGCTTCTTACTCAGAATCATATGGTGACACTAAATCAGGCTATGGTCAGAAAAGGCAGAATGAACGTTCAAGGGAAAAATAACCCCTAAATTATAATAGATTCTGTAACAGAATACTGCTTTAATAGGTACTCAATACTCAATTTAGTCAGTGGATTCTTTACCCATTGTTCCATCATGTGTGCTTATTTATTTCTTTGTATACCAGTTTAATTAAAATAAGGATTAATCTTTGAAAAAAAAATCTGCCTGAATCTTGCTAGATATAAATAATAAAACTTAGGGTTTCCAGACTATTTAAACTAACTTTTAAAAGAACACATATTTTTTTTATTTTTCCCCTTAGCTTTATTGAGGTATAATGGACAAATAAAAATTGTATTTAGGTTGTACAATGTGATGATTTTTTAAAGGTGTACAATGTTATGGTTTTATATATGGTCATGATTGCCACAATCAAGTTAATTGACACATTCGTCACATCTTGTAGTTGCCTTTTTTCTTGTGGTAACAACACTTAAGACCTACTTTATTAGCAAATTTCAAGTATACAACGTAGTATTATTAACTCTAATCACCATGCTGTACATCAGATCCCCAGAACTTATTACTGTTATAACTAAAAGTTTGTGCCCTCTAGCCAACATCTCCCCGTTAGGTACAGGTTCAAGAGACAAGATGCATTATCAAAAGACCCAACATGACAAAAACCCCATGAAGACTGGGATTTTAGTTTGTTGCATTCAATGTTGTGTGCCTATAATCCCAAACAAAACTCCCGGGCATCACTGCTCAACTCTCACTTAAAAAAGAGAATGCTTCTAACATTTTCCAGTAAACATTATATTTGCTGTGGGTTTTGGGAAGCTCCTCTTTATAACATACTTGTCTTCTTTTTTAATTATTTTTTTACTGATAAGTATCCTTTAGTTATCTTTGTTTAATTTAAATTTTAGTTAGCTAACATACAATGCAATATTGGTTTCTAGAGTAGAATTGAGTGATTCATCACTTAACATACAGCCCAGTGCTCATACAAGTGACCTCTGTAATACCCATCACCCATCTAGTCCATCCCCCATGCTCCCCCTCCATTAACCCTCAGTTTGTTCTCTAACCTTAATAGTCTCTTACACTTTGTCTCCCTCTCTCCTTCCCCACCCCCACTTCCCATATGTTCATCTGTTTTCTTTCTTAAATTCCACATAAAAGTTCATATGGTATTTGTCTTTCTCTGACTGGTTTATTTCATTTAGCAATAATAACGCTCTAGCTCCATCCACATCACTGCCAATGGCAAAATTTCATGTCTTCTTTTTTAATATATTAAATCTCTCTTTCCTTTACACACCTTATCCCATTGTGTCCTTCATTGAAGAGCTATCCTTACGTTGATGTAATGACATTCATCAATTTTTTGTCCTATGATTTCTGACTTTAAAGTTTTGTTTTTAAAGTACTCTTCTAAAGATCATAAAGATGGCCAATTTTTTCTTCTACTATCTTAGTTTCTTTCATATTTAGATCATTAATCCATTTAGCCACTTTGTGTGTGTGTGTTTAATTTAAATTCAATTAGGCAACATACAGTACATCATTAGTTTTTGATATAATGTTCAATGATTCATTAGTTGCGTATAACACCCAGTGCTCATCACATCACATGCCCTCCTTAATGCCCATCACCCAGTTACCCCATCCCTCACCCTTCTCCATTTAGCCACCTTTGAATATACTATTAAGTAGGCATCCACTTTCATTTTTCTCCTTGAAGTAGTTTATTTAACCCATTCTACAAATAATTTGTCCTATTCCTATTACTTTTGACAGTTCCACTGTCATATGTAAGTTCCCAACTGCATTAACAAGTTTAAAAACTTAAAAAAAGTATAAATTCTAGAAAAATACATAGTGCCAAAATATCCTGTCCTCAAAGTTAAGAATAAATTTTAAACAAAATTAAAATAGTAGTCAAGATTTCCCTTTTAGACATAAAGAAACAAAACAAAAAATCCAGGACTGAAAGGTTTTGAAGTGAGTTCATACAAACTTTCAAATAATATTAAATTCCTATGTTATACAAGTTGTTTCACAAAATAGAATAAGAGGTAAAGGTGCCCAGTTCATTTTATGAAGCTAGGGTATTCTTGATTACCATAAAGGTAATGACAAAGTAAGGGCAGCTCTGTTTAACTTAGGAATGTATATCTTAAAATAATGCATAAGCTTACTGACTCCTACAGTTTATTTAATCACGTGATTGAGTATGAACATAATGATGGTTCAGTATCAGAAAAATATATCAATAATACTCAGCCTATTAAAAGAAACAATCTTTTGGTTAACTCCATTAATTAAAAAAATCAATAAATGAAAACTAGAAGAAAACTTCCTTGATAAAAATTGTACATGAAAATCAATAGCAAGCATTATACTTGACAGAGAAATTTTAGATATATGTAGATTTTTTAAGATCAGAAATGAAGCCATATGTCACATACCACTGGAAGTTCTGTCTCATGTGAAAAGAAGGAAAGAGAATTAGGAGTTGTAAGGATTAGAAGAGAAAATATACAGTTGCCGTTATATGCAGATGTTTAATCATTCACCGAAGGGAAAGCAGTAACATTTGTGTACATCAGAAATAACCAAATAAAGACAAGCAATTCTCTGTAACTCTCTTATATATGTCTTGCAGGCAAAGGCACTCACTGCCTTTGTTCCAGGCTCTCTTTTAAACGATGTTTGTATTTAGAAGAGGATAGAATTATTTATCTTCCATTATAAAAGGTGTGGGTTCCCTTTCTTCAGAGTTCCTCCCTTGGAGCCCCCACTGCATGCATAGTCATCCTCTGACCGTCTTCTCATTTCCCTATGGTAATTGGAACTCAGAGAGCCAGTGCAAAACAAAACAAAACAAAACAAAACAAAAAACTAATATTCTGGCTGCTGTTATTGTTGTGAGTAATAAATTACCCTGTGTCTCTGAACCAAGAGTCATGTTTCTCCTGCCAGTGTCCGTGAAAGTGTGATAGGGGGCACCTGGGTGGCTCAGTTGGTTAAACGTCTGCCTTTGGCTCAGGTTATGATCCTGGAGTCCCAGGATGGAGGCCCACATCAGGCTCCCTGTTCAATGGAGAGTCTGCCTCTCCCTCTGTCCTTCACCCTACTCTCTTTTGCTCTCTCAAATAAATAAAGAAATATCTAAAAAAAAGTTTGATAGACTAATTTGTTACCTTGCAAATTGGGTAAAAGTCGGAGACCCTTCACAGTTCTTGGGACCAACTAGAAAATTTAAAATAGGACACCATCACACTAACAATGAAAACTTTGATTTATACAGCAATTTACTTTATCTTGAGTATAATGTGGAAAAAGAAACTATAGAAATAATTAAGAATATAAAAGATCCACAATAGCCAAACTATGGAAAGAACCTAGATGTCCATCAACAGATGAATGGATAAAGAAGATGTGGTATATATATACAATGGAACATTATGCAGCTATCAAAAGAAACGAAATCTTGCCATTCGCAACGACATGGATGGAACTGGAGGGTATTATGCTGAGCGAAATAAGTCAATCAGAGAAAGACAATTATCATATGATCTCTCTGATATGAGGAACTTGAGGGGCAGGGTGGGGGGTTGTGGGGGGTAGGGAGGGAAAAATAATGAAACAAGATGGGATGGGGAAGGAGACAAACCATAAGAGACTTCTAATCTCATAAAACAAACTGAGGGTTACTGGGGGGTGGGAGGGTAGGGATAGGGTGGATGGGTTATGGACATTGGGGAGGGTTTGTGCTTTGGTGAGGGCTGTGAAAGATGTAAGCCTGATGATTCACAGACCTGTACCCCTTGGGCAAATAATAAAAATAAAATTTAAAAAAAAAAAAAAAAAAAAAAAAAAAAAAAAAAAGAAAAGAAAAAGAAAAAAGAAAAAAGAAAAAAAAAAGAATATAAAAGATCTTAATTTTTCAAGAGACATTTCCTGTTTTTAGAAGAAACAGTTTATGATTAGAAATAAGTCAGTTATCCTGAGTGGCTCATTGTCCTCCAATGACATTTCCAAATCTGCAACTTTTATATAGAACAGTTTATGAATAGCTAAGTCAACCTTACACAAGTAAGAGTAAAGCAGAGGTATCTGACCTAAAAGAATTAATATTTTAAAATGTAATTACACATATGATGGGATATTGGCTCAATAACATTGGCTCAAATGCATGTACTTATACTTTTAAAAAATGTAAGTGAATTTTTAAATTAATTTTATGTATTTTTATAATTATTTTGACAATGTAAATCAGTACTACCAAGTAGTGTTTTAGAATTACTTGGTGTACAAAAATATGTGTTATCTAATGCAACTTTAACCAGAAAAAAAAAATGACCAGACTATTCTGGCATCATTTCAAAAACATGGATCTGCTTCATTACACACATTGATCTGTAACTTGCATGTAGAATTCCTTTTTGAAGTGAATCTGGACTCCAAGCTTACATTGGCATATATATATTTTTTTTCACCAGTGACACAAATTCATTAGTAATGCTAATGCCAGGTTACTTTCATAATATAATATGAATAGAAATAAGCATAACGGAATATGCAAATTATAATACACTGGCTCTGTTTTAAAAACAGATCTTCCCATGAGTCTGTATTTAAGTTGAATTCACTGTTCTGAAGGACAAACAGCTGATTTACTCCAAAGAGTGTCCTTTAAATCTCCAAGGTTAACATGAAACTTAGTAAATTGATAGTGTAGAACCTAGTGAAAGATTAGAATATAGAGGACCTCAAACTTTATTCCTGACTTCGAGATTTAGAAATAATATTTGTCACATTATTAGAAAGCTGTTGCTTTTCAGTGACAAATTATTTTTCATGAGGGACTGTAATCATCCGACCACATTTTGGATTATATAGATTGTTTGTTCAAACATGAGATCTAGTCACAATCTTACTATACATTTTTCCCCCCAGCCTTCCCTGCTAGGTTACATACTGCTTTATGTGTCTTTTTATTGTGGACGACAGCAAGGAAAAGAAACAGTAGCACAGAAGAGTTGCTTTGTTTTGGGCACCTGGGTGGCTCAGTGGGTTAAAGCCTCTGCTTTCGGCTCAGGTCATGATCTCAGGTCCTGGGATCGAGGCCCACATCGGGCTCTCTGCTCAGCAGGGAGCCTGCTTCCCCCTCTCTCTCTGACTGCCTCTCTGCCTCCTTGTGATCTCTCTCCCTCTGTGAAATAAATAAAATCTTTAAAAAAAAAAAAAAAGTTGCTTTGTTTTAATGTACAAAATGTAATGTTGCAAATTTAATTATATCACCATGGTCCTTTGATTTCATTTTAATGACCTATAAGACTTAATGGCATATATGCTGTTGATTACATAGTTCATCTATGAAAAAAGGAAAATTAACCCCTAAAAATTTAGGACTTGCTTGACTATGGCAGCAAGGCCTTGATGTTGTTAGGAGCTGAAGTGCCGTACAGCTAGGCCACTGTGTTCTCTTGATGGATGTAAATGATTTTACAGAGTATCAATTTCAGAGAAGGTTACTCTGTGACTATAGTGAAGTGAGACAAAAACAAGAACAGTCCATGATGTGGACCAAGGGAAAAACATCACTGTGCAGACCCTGACATCTACCTATCCCAGCTTTAGCTTTTCTCTTTCGTCCTTCTTTCTCAGTAAGACTTGTTTCTACTCCATCACAGAACTATCCACTGTTCCTGAGAGCATCCATTTCGGACCAAAGCCTCGCTTGTTTGAACCTCCCCTAAAACACCTACTCACAGCCCAAATCTTGTAATAAATTCTTCCTAACATCTTCTTAATGAGACGCTCCATGTTTCTGCATGGTGTGCAAAGCAAGGAGCCCGACATAGGGGTCGATCCCAGGACCTGGGGATCATGACCTGAGCGGAAACCACCCAGGCGCCCCTGTAATTAACTTTAGAACTAACACCTGGCTATTAAGTCCCAATCAGTGCTGAGCAGATTGTTTCTAGCATACTTCAACATTCCATCTCACTAGGCATCAGGAAATTGCAACTGGAAACAAAAAATTAGTTCTGGCTACTGTGTGCAAAACCAGTTTTCTCAAACTGTTTAAGAAAATCAAAAGGAGTCTCAGGATAAAAAGAAAAAAAAGGAGATTGTTGGTATATTATCCTGTCTAGAAACTAGCTTATCAAAAACAGTACTTCCTAACCTGTATCTTGTAAATGATTCTCTATAAATTACCAATAAATATTGGTTCTTCACAAACGCTTCCAAAATAGATAAGGGGAGGAACACTTGCCAACTAATTTTTATGGTGCTAGTATCACCTTGATATCAAAACTAGACAAGGATACCATGAGATAATAAAATTATGTACTACTATCTCTTACAGATATAAAAATCTTCAAGAAAATACTAGCAAACCAAATCCAGAAACACACAAAAATAATTCTACACCATGACCAAGTGGTACATATGCTAGGAATGCAAGGTTACTATTTTTTTAATGAATATTCTTAAGATTTTATATTTTTACTTGCGAGAGAGACAAAGGGACAGAGAGCATGACTGGGAGGAGGGGCAAAGCAAACTCCCTGCTGAGTGCATAGCCCCATGAAGGACTCCATCTCAGGACCCTGAGATATGACCTGAGCAAGCTGAAGGCAGATGCTTAACCAACTGAGCCACCCAGGTGCCCCAATGCAAGGTTATTTTAATATCCCCAAATCAATTGATGTAATACATCCTACCTACAGAAGGAGAAAAAAACCTCACATGATCACCTCAATAGACAAAGAAGAAACATTTGATAAAATCCAAAATTCTTTCATGATAAAACACACTAAAAAATAAAAAAAGAATACAACCTTATAAAGGGTACCTACTAAAATTCCACAGTTAACATTATACTTAACTGTGAAAGACTAAGATTAAGAACAAGACTAGAGTGTGCACTTTTGCCACTTCTAGTCAACACTGTACATGAGATTCTAGCCAGGGCAACTAGGCAAGGAAAAGAAATAAAAGGTCTCCGGACTGGAAAGGAAGAAATAAAAATATCTCTATTTCCAGGCGACATGATTTTATATATAGAAAGGAATCCAACAAATAACTGTTAACACGAATAAATGATTTTGGCAAAGTTTCAGGGCATAAGATCATTATACTAAAGCCAACTGTATTTTATAAACTTGCATTATAATCTAAAAATTAAATTTAGAAAATAATACCATTTGTGATAGCATTAAAAAGAATGAAATACTCAGGTATTAATTTAACAAAAAAGTGCAGAGCTTATACTCTGGAAACTATAAAACATTGCTAAATAAACTTAGAAAAATCTAAATAAATGGGAAAACCATACTATGTTCATGGGCTAAAAGGCTTAACATTGTTAAGTGGCAAAACTCTGTAAACTGATCTACGGATTCACTGAGATCTCCATCAGAATTTCAGCTGACTTCTTTGTATAAATTAATAGAGGACTGTAAAATTTGTATGGAATACAAGGGATCTAGTAATAGCAAAACAATCCTGAAAAAGAACAAATCAGGATGAATCAAACTTCCTGATTTCAAAACTCACTTTACAGCAACAGTAATGAAGACATTGCAGTACTTGCTCAAGACTAGACATGTAGATCAACGGAATAAAACTGACAGTCTGTATATAAATCCATATATCTATGGTCAACTGATTTTTGACAACAGTGACAAAACCATTAAATAGGAAAAGAATAGTATTGTCTTTCTTTTTCTAAAAAGGTTTATTCAATATATATATATATATATATATATATATATAGAGAGAGAGAGAGAGAGAGAGAGAGAGAGAGAGAGAGTGCGCACGCATGAGGAAGGGAGGGGATGAGGGAGAAAGAGATGCAGAGAAGCACTCTACTGAGTGCAGAGTGGGAAGCAGAGCTTAATCCCAAGGACCTTGAGATCATGACCTAACCCGAAATCAAGAGTCAGAAGCCTAACTGACTGAACCACCCAGGTACCTCAAAGAATAGTATTTTCAACAAATGCTAGTGAGGTAACCAGAGAGCCACATGCAAAGGAATGAAATTGGACATTTATCTCACACCATATGCAAAAATTAACTCAAAATGGATAAAAGACCTAAATGTAAAAACTAAAACTATAAAACTTTTAGAAGAAGAAAACAAGGATAAATCTTTATAACCTTGGATTTAGCAGAGTCCTTAGATATGATACTAAAGCTTCAGTAACAAAAGAAAAAAATAACTTAAAAATTCATAAATTGAGCATCAAAATTAAAAAATTTTGTGCTACAAAGGACACCACCAAGAAAGTTAAAAGACATAAACAGGTGGTTACCACATGGGAGGTGGGTGGGGGTATGGGTGAACCAGGTGAAGGGAATTAAGAGTACACTTACTGTGATGAGCAGTGGGTAAAGCATAGAATGGCTGAATCACTATATCATACACCTGAAACTAACATAAAACTATATTTTAATTATATTGGAATAATAAAAAAAAGAAAGCTAAAAGCCCACAATTGGGTGATAAAGGACTTGTATCTAGAATATATAAAGAACTGTTACACTTCAACAACAAAAAGCCAAATAACCCAATTTAAAAAAATGGGAAATGATCTAAATGGTCATTCAAGAAATTTATGAATTTGTTTATATGATGAATAATGTAAATATAATTATATAAACATAAATTTGGATGAAAGAAGCCACAGAAAAATATGGTATGATTCCATTTTTATACTACAGAAAAAAACCCCACCTCATCCTATGGTGATAAAAGTCAGGACAGTGGGTACCTTTGTTGGGGCAGAAACAGAAGGGCAGAACAGGAGAGCTTATTAGGGTGCTGTTAATTATTAGGGTTCTTTTTTCTTGATGTTGGTCTATTACAGAAATATTTATAAAGATTCATTGAGCGATACACTTATAATAAGTGCACGGATCTACATATGCATTTGCATCAATAAAGGCACTGTAAATGGATGTTGATAGAGGTGCATTAAAGAAGCTCTGTGAGTTAAATTAAGCTTGAGAAACACCAAGGCATGTAACTGTATTTTTCAATAGGGGGGTCTTTGAGTATATGTGGTTTTCTTATTTCACATTTATATGATGCCACATTCTAGAAAGGACTGAAGCTGGGTTTAAGAGGATAAATGAAAGTCGAGCAAGACACAGGTGAAAAAGAAGAAAAGCGGAGGTAGAAAGTAGAAGCCTATGACCACAATTATGTGTATTTACCAGTTATTTGCATTTCTTCCATCGGTCTTTGATTTCTTTTTCATGTCTCATTAACTATGTTTTTTTATTCAGCTTAGTGCATAGATAGGTGATGAGGAAAGTAAAGGGAATACCCATAATTCATTCAGTGTTAGAATTTTACCTATTCTATATTTATCCAAGTAAAATCCAAAGAATCTCCCCGGAGAGGCTCTGAGGGGGAGAGTGGGACGGTGTGAGTCCGTAGCCCGCAGAGAGGTTCTGAGAGGCAGTACCGTTTCCCCCACAGGAGCCGCCCTGCTGCCCTCCTTCCTCTCAGCCCCCACAGCCCTCACCTTTACCGCCATTTCTGGCATTCATTAAACACGGTCTTGTTACATTAAAAAAACTGTCTAGACTCCTGCCATTTGCCAATGTTTTATGCTATCACGAGTCTCATATCCTCTATTATTAAAGAAAACCTCATCAAAACAGTGTTGGTATCTCAGAGTGCTAAATATTAATTCCTTTCTTTCCAGGCAAATGTTCAGAGTTTCTGCGGTTAAAACTTCACAGCCGGGTCAGTTTGAAAAAGACTGAGTATAGCTCTGTCTTCTCTGCACGGGAAGCAGGTTTCCTGCCACAGCCCCTCGTACCCTGAAAACATCCAGCTGTGCAAGATTCAGCTCCACAATCTAGCTGTGCAAGATTCAGCTCCACAATCTAGCTGTGCAAGATTCAGCTCCACAATCTAGCTGTGCAAGATTCAGCTCCTTGATCAGGAGCTCCTCTCAGCTGCCGGGCTCAACACTGTCTGCAGTGGTACTAAAATCACGGGAGACATGGACAGACGACGGCCTCAGGAGCTTGGCAGCCCCACATCCCCCGACCTCACTCACTCCCAGCCGCAGCTTCCGGACCAGCGCCATTGCAAGGAACACCGACACAACAGCCAAGTTCACTGGGGCCAGGGCTGCCACGGCAGGCATGCTTGAGAGCCTCATCACTGGTTATGCCAACAGCCCTTTTCTGAAGCAACAGCTCTTCTCCTGTGCCATTCTGGGCTCTGCCCACTCAGGGGCCATGGGGCTCTTTGCCTGATGGTGGCCCTTCTCATTCTCTTTTCCATGTGAAGGAGCCATCTCCACCCCCAAAGGTCTTTCTCCAGTGTCTCAACTGCCCTGTATGTTCCTTTTCCAGTACCTCCCCAGGCAGTCTGGAGACAGTGGTTGGCTCAGGATTTGACAGAGAGAAGACAAATACTGCATTAATAAAGAAAAAAAAAAGATTAAGTATATGGTCAAGGTGCGTTTCCAGGTGACGTCTATTATTTAAATACAAAATGAAAGAATAACAAAGTGCTTTCACTATATGCTGCCTGTTGTGAGAATTCTGTTGTCATTTTTCATGAAGGCGGATTGTCCCTACTTTCAGTACATTTCTTTAATCTATCTGCAGATTTCGCTACTCTAAGGCAGTGACTCTACAATATCAAGGAACAAATCCCTTTACTCTTGTTTGTTCTTAATAACCTTAGGAACCCTGTTGCAGTTCAATTCTTTTCTCTTTCTCCTTCTATAACTCTGTGTTCAGTCATATGCTAGGTACTCTAAAAAGATTTTTAAGA
The DNA here is from genome assembly GCA_002007465.1 of Ailurus styani. NCBI lineage: Eukaryota > Metazoa > Chordata > Mammalia > Carnivora > Ailuridae > Ailurus > Ailurus styani. The sequence goes on along the minus strand of LNAC01000024.1, from coordinate 493,659 downwards.
CCTCTGCCTTTAAATAACTTGCATTCTCCATAAGCGTCGAAGGTACCTACATAAAAGTAATAAAATACGACGGGGTTCATTTCAGTCCATGCCCTACCAGTGCCAGTACAGGTAGCAAGGACTTGTTTCTTTGAAAAGCCTTTATTAGGACCAGCATGATGGGCTTGACAGCTTGTGTTCTCATCATCTTGATAAAATGCAGCAAGTGATTGGCTCAGGGACTTTGCTGATGGACAACTGAGCCAAGGTTGAAGGTTCCCTTGCTTTCAAAGTTTGCTTTGCATTTGCCTGGTTTGATTTTATTTTTCATAATATTTTGTGGTTCTCCTGACCTCTTACTTCAATCTGTAGCTACTATCAAATACATAAATAAGCAGACATCCTAGCTCTAAGAAGCAAGACAAATGATTGCTCTGATTCAATTGGTTTGAGGACACAGGACTATGTTTGCTGCTTTTTTTTTTCCTTTCCCAAGATGATTCATTTATTGTCAGTATTTGAGAGAGAGAGTGTATGTGTATTTAATTGTGAAATATACCCAAGACTGAGAGGATAGCCTGGGAACAGCCACTTGCAGTAGACTCATCTTTGAACAGATGAAAAGAACTGAAGATACTTCAATAGTTAACTTCTTAAAATGAAAAAAAAAATGTTAGATAAAATCCTTTACCTACTCTTTTGGGATTCAAAGAACCCTGAGCAGAGTTGAAAGGCTTAGCTTCTACTCCTGATCCTGCATTACAGAAAACTAGGCATCTATTCCTTTTGGGCTTCAGATTCTTTTTTTTTTTTTAAAGATATTATGTATTTTGGGCATTGAGTTTGAGAAGTGTGGTGCATAAACAATGAATCTTGGATCACTGAAAAAATAAAATAAAAAAATGTATGTAAAAAGATATTATGTATTTATTTGAGAAAGGAGAGAGAGAGAGAATGAGTAGGGGGAGGAACAGATGGAGAGGAAGAAGCAAACTCTCCGCTGAGCGGAGAGCTGGATGTGGGACTCCATTCCAGGACCCTGAGATCATGACCTCAGCTGAAGGCAGACCTTTAACTGACTGAGCCACCCAGGCGCCCCACAGATTCTTCTTCCTCTTCCTCCCCTCTTCTTTCTCTTCTTCCTCTTCCTCCTCTTCTTCCTCTTCTTCTTCCTCTTCCTCCTCTTCTTCTTCCTCCTCCTCCTCCTCCCCTCCCTTCTTCTTACTTCTTCTTCATCTCCTTCTTTGCATTAATGGCTTTAAGTTATTTAAAAGTCTAATTTCTGCTCGTCTTCTACAATTACCATTTAGTGACTACCTAATAGGCAATAAAGTAGGCATTACTTGTACCACCTTGCTTGAACTTCCTAATGATCCTAGAAAGAGGGTTTTTCAGGTATCTCCACTTTACAGATGAATGAATTGTAGCAGACACGAGGGAACATCTTGTTTAGAGTAATATAGCTAGCTGGGCCATGGTGAAGCCAGAAACCTAGCCCATTCTGTGTGACTGCAAAGTCCTTTGTTGGTTCCCCTCCATTAAGTAATCCTATTTTTATGAGAGGCAGTCCACTTTCTTCTTTAAAAGCACGCATTGTGGAGTCAGCCTGCAGAGGCAAAACTCTGCTCTGTTGCTCACTCACTATGCAACCTTTAATAAATTGTTCTACTCTAGTCTTGTTTCATAGTCTATGAAAGGGGATAATAATTGCTCCTTCTCTATCAGGTTGGCATGAGATTTTCAAGTTAGTATACACAAAGCACTTAGGACAAAGCCTGGTACAATTAGCACTCCTTTGGTATTACCCACTGCTTTTCTTTTCCTTGCTCTTACATCAAAGGAAGAGCCATGGGATTAAAATCAATTGGTGTATAGAAATGGTTCGATTACATCAAATACATGTCTGTTCACTTTGCGTGACAAAACAGTCTAGTTCCTGTTTTAAATCGGAAGTCTGCAAGTCAAATGGAATTTCAGTCATCCTGTAATAGCCTTGCAAGATTTGATTTAAAAATTAAAATGAAAAATCTCTTTATGCTGTACATGGCTTTACCAGGGCTTCTAACTCCTACCAATTATACGGTAACGTCCATTGTCATGGCAGATCATTTAGAGTAGACAGTTAAGTGGTTGGCAGCACTTGACGAGACGCATTTCGGGGCAGAGGGTATAGTATGCCCAAGCGTGTGCACCCCTGCATGCACAGAACTGGGACTAGATCCAGAATGCCTGTGTACCAGTCCTAACTCTGCTGATCCCTTCTAATAAAACACATTAAAAGGTCTTTTAATCTCCATGTGGTTAAATTTCTTTATCTGTCACTTAAACATAATACCTATTCCTTCACTGGGCCTATTTTGAGGCTCAAATGAAATAACAACTGTATATAGTGTTCTGTAAATCTTTTCAAAACCAAAATGCATTGTTATAGAAAGCTCATTTTTATTTTTTTAAAACTGCTTTAAATTCAGCCCCAAATTCTACTAACCATTTTTATGCCATAGCCTTTCACACTACAACAGTTTTGGAATCTGGGTGCTTACATTTCTGTACTTGTCTGCTGTAAGAGATCAAATGCTTCACTGTTTCTAGGGTTACAAAGATTATCTTCTTCAATGGTGTTTTACTGCAAGGACTCACAAGAAGGAGAGGAAAGGGGAGTTATATCACAAATGACATCATTCTCTCACCCCAGTTATTCCCGAACACGTAATGCACTAATAATAATTCGATGAGACCCACTAGCCTACTTTCCTTGCTCACTGAGCATTCCAAAAGAGAGTATTAATAGGCAGTCACTCTGTGTGGCTATCAGGAAGAATTTGCTCTTCAGCAATCTGTGTCCAGCTTGCAGATTGTGACTTCCAGTTTATACCCCTGCCCACAACCTAACCGAATGTAGCTCGGATCACAGCACTGGTCTCTCTAGTAGAGCAAGCTGTACCTATCAGTAGCAGGTTATGCCAAAGAGCAACTTCTGGCTACTTTCTCTTAATGACGTGTTCAAGTCTTGAAGCTCATGGATTACTTCTTCAGTTTTTCTGATATACTCATTTTGAGGTTCATTTTACTGAATCATGTGCTACTCACCATTTTCTCAGCACTGTACATTAAAACAAACTGGCATGCCAAAACTGATTAAATGAGTAAAAACAATTTGGCCACATGTTCTTTTTGATGCTGAATTAGTAAGATCCCTAAATAGACTTTGGGAATCATTAAGCTTCATGACTTGCAGTCACTACCAAACTTATGGAACCAAAGAGATTCCAAGAGAACCCGGACCAGGATATTTTGTCCCATCAGGTTAGACAAGAATTTTGTGAAAAGACAGAAGATAACACTGGCCATTGGCCCACCCATCACAGATTTTTCCCCCTCTCCTTTTCACTACACAGGAGCATACCAAGCACAGAATTTACTGAGCTCAAAGCCCACACTCAAATATTTTTTTGCTTTTAAATAGGTGTAGACCTATATATAGAATTCAAAAATCATTCAAGGCCAAGGCTTAGGTGTTTAGGTATTATAATATCTCTCTGTCTCCCTCTTTCTTTCTTAGCTATATTGAGTCTTGTCTCAGTTGTATTTGGTTACCTTTTCTTTTTCTGACTTTCACTGATTTTACCATTTAATAGTAGTGTTTTTTTAAAATGCAATCCTTGGTGAAATAGTAAAAGCAGGACATACTGAGAAGCATAAAATCATCAAATGCTTATGCTATGAACCAAATATAATTACTCAGCTTGGGATACAGCCAGAGACATTTGCTATTGGAATTTTAATGTCAAGTGGCAAGAGATTTTCATCCACTTTAGTTCGGAAAGTTCATGGGCACGTGTCAATCACTGTATCTGTTTTTGGAAATAACACTACAGTGTTTCAGTTTGTTTTTCCAATTAATTTTTCTCCATCATTATATTCTCACCATGATTCTACTGCAAGTATCTTCTTTAAAATCTGGATGTGACCTCTATTCAAGAGCTGTTTCTTGCTTCCCCGAGGATTTCTGGAAGAAGGGATGGCTTTGTAATTTAATTGGATTTTACTCCAATATGATAATAGCATGCTTCTAATTGTCAAATACTTCAAGAGCACGTTAAATAAACACATTTTATGAAGTGAAAAAATTTTATTGATCATTAACTTTTATAAGCCAGTTTCAAGGTAGTACCTTATACAATCAAATGTGTTGCCTCACTTTCTGTTTATGGGTCATTTTATCACTACATGGTTTTAGAAAAATAGTAAAAACTATTGAAAGAATCATATACCTAAAGGCAAACAGAAAATTTATTCATGTAATTAGTGTTTATATGGTTATAATACATATTCCATTGACTTTATAAAATTCATTTAAATACTACCCTTTGAGAAGTCAATAAGTAATGGAAACTTGATTTCAGAAATGCACACTTGATTTGATAAACATTAAAATAAACCATTACTGTTTTCACTGTTCTGGTTGAGTGACTCACATATAAACCCTAAATAATGCTTTCTTTTTACTAACATTTCCCATGGGGGAAAAATTTCTCGATTACATGACTAGGTTTTTCTCAGTCATCATCTCTTATGTAATCCAGATTTGCTATTTCCCAGGTAAGGCCAGAAAGCTTTGTCCAGTGCCTGTTCCCTGGTGCTCAGTCTGGAGCCACGGACACTCTCCAGCCAACCCACTTCCCTCCAAAGCCACTGCTCCCCAGGCCTCATTTCATAGCCCAGCTTGCACGTATTCTCACTGCTGAACCTGAATGCCTTCTCCTGATGGCTTACTCTAGACTGTGTTGTTCTTAAGGCTACACCTATCACTGTCTCAGGTGACTTGGTAGGATTTTGAGGGAAAAGAAAGAGTTATGGAAATTGATTTAGGAAGACTGCTTCATCTGCTTTCCGGACATTCCAGATGTATATAAATTATAGTTTAGGCTTGAGCAGAGATACCTGCTACTGTTTCCCAAGAATTATTAACCAGATTAATGTTAAGTAGCATTATATTATGTACCACACAAATCAGTAATGATCCTTGGGGCGCCTGGGTGGCTCAGTGGGTTAAGCCTCTGCCTTCGGCTCAGGTCGTGATCTCAGGGCCCTGGGATGGAGCCCCGCATTGAGCTCTCTGCTCGGCAGGGAGCCTGCTTCCCCCTCTCCCTCTGCCTGCCTCTCTGCCTACTTGTGATCTCTCTCTGTCAAATAAATAAATAAAATCTTAAAATAATTATCCTTACCAGATCTTTTTATAATTATTTCCATTGTCTAGCACAGTATACTTTCTATATGTGATAAATAAATCTTTGTGCAGAGTGATTTAATGAAGATATTTTTTAAACTATTAAGACCAACACTGCAATGTACATACACAAATGTACATTACTCATTTACTTATTCAAAAGGCATTTAATAGAAGAAACTTTATGTCTGCTGTTATATACAAATACTATTGAATCATCACTATAAGACTTAAGGGTCAGACACTTAAAGGCACACAGTTAGTAAGGTATAAGTGACACCATTATTAACACAGATCTGTTTAACTTCAAATCCCATGCTTATTACACCAAGTCTCACTTTACTGTACATTACCCAAAGATGTATTAAAAAAGCAAAGCAATAGATTATCAAGAATGATAATGGTTAATACCTCTTCAGCTCTTCCAAAGTGTTAGGAATTTAAGTGTCTTATATTTATGTAATTAATATTCACAGCAATTTACAATTTTTTGTTCCTATAATACAGATGCAAAAACTGAGCTTCAGAGAAACAAGTCGTATGCTCATAAAAAGGTAATAGCAAAACTAACTTTTTTTCCCTGGATGTCTCACTCTAAATTTATGTGTTCAACTACTGCAGTAAATGTGAATAGCATAAAGAACTATCAAAATGAAGTCTGGATTAAATTATTTGCCAAGGTAGGTTTTAGGCAAGACAAGCATATACACAGAGTGAGCTCGGAGTGTAGCTGAAAAAGTGCTGTATCTAGACAGGGTAAGAAGTACTCAAACACACCTTGATAACTCTGAGCAATGCTTTTTGGAGGAAGTTAAATTATGGAACCATTTATGGAAGACTAAGCCGTGAGAAGATTAAAAGAGGGAATTTGGGCAATTTAGGCAGGCAGTACTATGACAAGTGCTGTAAGGCGGAAGGAAAATGAATGGATAAAGGCATTTTTGATTACTTTTGTCAGGAAATTGGCTGGAACCACAGTGAAGGAATAGGGAGTTTGGAGGAAGGAATTCAGGCATAGATGAAGATTTCTGAGGACTGTTAAAAACAATAGGATCCTTTAGCATACTTTTAAGAAAAAGGCATATACTTTAACTCATGTCTTCACTTTTATTGATGTAATAAAATGCCAGTCTCGTGATCAATAAAAGAGATTCAAACATTTTCTACAATTATTTTTCCAATAAGTAACTTAGAGGCAAATGTGGAAAGGACAACATAAAGCAGTGCTGTATGGCTTAATTTCAATTTATTTATTTGATTAGTCTAACTTGAGTTCACATTAACATAGAGGAGAAAGTTCTTCTCCACGCATAGAAAATATATCTCATTGTAAAGGTTAATAACTTAGAAAATATGGCAGCAATTTTCTTTAGGATTGGCTTGATGTTAAATGGAAGAATATTCCACTACAGCCAACTTTGAAGTTTATCACTATAGCCATTTGAGTGCTATTGAGCTAAATAAAAGGGCCCTAGCAAATTTTTATAATGAGAATTTTCTTATTCATATTACTTACACTTGGATGAAGTGATTTTACTCTCTTTACTCATAAAAAAGATAACATTTGAGAAGGCTTCCTTTGAGAGGTCATTTGCAGATATAAACACTTTTTTTTTTTAAGATAAGAAGGAATGGCTTTTCTGTTTCTAAAGTTCCTCATGTTTCAATTAGACATTGAAACTTTCACAAAAATTATATCAGCAATGTCAACTTTGAAATACCTCAACATTGTCAGCTATGTTAAGATATGAGAATTGAGTAGAAGAAATAGCATTATTTTATTGAAAGAGTCTGGAGTAGGACTAGAACGAACTTTTTAAATGCATGTGCTTGGCTTCAGTTCTAATTTCTTCTTAAGCTTGAGCAATAGTTTTCTGTCAGCAGATGCAAGGTGCTGTAAATCTCCAGAGATCCAAATAGACTATTTCAAAAACTTTGTAATACATTTCTTCATCTTTCTCCCCTGTTTCACTTTTTTTTTAAAAAAAATCATCATTACATTGGAGCTTTGATTATAGCAAGTACTGATTAATGGCACTGGAGATTATTTCAAAAGAGAATCACATCTCCCACTTTCTTCCTAGGGAGAATTTCGCCTAAATGGGTCATCACACCTGGAATGGAGAGACATACCTAGAAGGGAAAATCATGGCATCCTCATTAAAGCCCACTTCAGATTACCAAGGGAGAACCTGAAGGGTTACCTACGTATGATTCCACATATTTAATGTGGTAGCAAAGGCTGGCTCATGGCAGTCAGGCAGTATAAATCTACAGCCACAACCACGATCAGCCCACCCGCCACATGGTCACCCCTAAAAGACAATCTCCAAGTAGAAACCAACTACTTACTGTGGAAATACAACCTCAAGAAATGATTCTTTTCCTTGTGTTTCAAATGGGATGATGTCTATATGCTTCCTCTATACAGAAATTCTGGGGTTTCTGCAAGCCTATACATGTATGGGCTTATTTTATATAGGCTTGAATGAATATGTATCTAAAACACTGTGATATAATACGTTCAGTTCTGGTTGCCATCTAGAATGACTGAAACCACTGACCAGGTATAAGTAACCTCTGGCCCTTCTACGGGACCCCAGTCCATGCCTACTCCGTCGGAAAGGTTAAGTCATCACACTTCTGTCAACTTAGCAGTCCTGTGACCGAAATCTTTAACCCATTCATTTTCTTTTTACCGGACATTCTATTTCTTCCTCCCCTGGGTTTTGTGGCACCACTCTACTTTCTCTTTTATTTTTTCTAGATATTTTTAAGTTTCTCTGCCTTATTTTCCCCTCTTTTTATTTTTCTCCTCAGTCCTGGGCTCTTCTGAAGACATAGTTTCTCCAAACAATCCCATTCTCACTTTAAGTATGTGTTTGGTATTGAATGGTAGACTTGGCTCTTCTGTCACCCAGATCTATATTCCAGTAGCCTGCCAGATACATCCACCTTCATGCCTCATGTTCAAAATGGAAACAAATCAAATAAAGTGAAGTAACAAGTCTAACCTTTTCACATGTTTAGTTTTTTTTTTTTTAAATGAAATCCTAACTAGGCCAATTTGTCTTTGTTTCCTTAACAGCACTGTACCCCCTGCTAATAAGCCATTAAATATTGTTGATTCTACAATCCACAATCAGCTTCAATCTCCTTAACTGTGTGTGTTTTACACATTTCCTCTGCCATTTGCTTAGCCCAGACTGCTGGAATTTCTCCTACAGACATAAAGAAAGAGCCTCCTGTACTGCCTGGTTCTAATTTTATCCTCACACTCCTGCACCGCATGTAGACACATTGACCATTTCACACTTCTGCATACTGGAGCGTGTCATTCCTATTAAAAGCGTCCCAAAACATCTTTAGGATTTCCTTCAACACGAGTTCCTCCAAGGTCTGGACCTGCCCACAACTCCAACTTCTTTCTCATGTTTTGTTAGTATACTCTGCATGTGATGGACCTTCTGCCTGAAATGTGCTTCTCTCTTCCCCATCTTTTTCCTGTTTCCTCTTTTATGAAAAATTGAGCTGAACCCAGCCATCAAAAATCTTAAGCCCCAGTCAAGAGTCACTACTAGCCCTTGCTCTGTGTAATCCATACACACTATTTTTTAAAATATTTTTATTTATTTGAGAGAGAGAGAGAGTGAGAGAGAGCATGCAAGCTGGGGCAGGAGCAGTGGGACGGGGACAAGCAGTCTGTACACTAAGCCCCCACCGTGGGGCTCCATCCCACGACCCTGAGATCATGACCTGAGCCAAAATCAAGAGTCTGGCGCTCAACCTACTGAACCACCCAAGCACCCCAGGCACACTATTCTTATACAACAGTTCTCAGAATCTATTCTTTTTAAATAAGTTAAAGTTTATTTAATTTTGCATTTATTATTCAGTCCAGTAAATATTAGGTGGTAAGTCTGTATCTGCTGAATAAAGATATAAATTGAAAAAATTATAGAGAAACAACTTCTATTTGATTTTACTTGGAAAAGGTAATTACTTTTTATTACCCCCTTCACATTTCTGTTATTGCCTATTTCCAAGTGGTCAAAAAAACGAGAACTAGCCCTCGTAGGAATAATAACATTCTTCAAAAATAGACAGTTTGTGGATTCTCTGAATAGCTAGATATTTAAAATGATATGATTTCTTGGAAAACCTGTGCTGAGTTATGCATTGTCAGAAGGCATTCATTCAAATACAGCAAGACAGTGCTTAGATCCCAAAGGAATGCAGTTATGAACATACACAGGGATAACATTCTCCAGGAGAGAATATGTTGCCTACTTCTCCAACAAAGGAGTTAAAAAATAAGCTGCATATAGCATCATTAGGAAGATAAAAAGCCACTTCTCACTCTTCTAAGAGATGCTCTGAGCATCTTCTTTATTTTTTCCTCTCGTACATTTTACAGCTTATAAATACAGCTATAATTCCATCTAATATTACTTTCTTGGTAAGGAGCAATAATACTTTGTGGATTTATGATCATTACTGTTTTTTTACAAACTCCCTTTGGAAATAGCAAAGTGCTTTTGTGTATGTTGTATTAATTCACTAACATTATTTTGGTCATTTAAAAATCTAATGTTAAGTCCCTGGAAACAAGCACTGATGTCAAAGTATGTATGTGAATACTGCTTTGTTTTTACTCAGTTTAACTCAGTTCATATTTATCACGAATGTTATGTGTTGAGAATCAAAGCACCAAAGGTAAAAGGCATGAATGTTGTACTGAGAAAATTTTACATTTTTATTGAGTGTGGGGCATAGGAAAAGAAGATATGCAAATATAATATGAAATAAGTTAATTGTCCAAGTGCTTGGTTTTTAAGTATATTTTTCTCGTAAGGGCATCAATTTATATTCCCTCTCTCTCACGAAAACTGGGTTATTAGAAAGAATGTGAATATTCTGAATGGCAGCCCTCAAGGATTTCTTAGACTAAGGAGTGTGTATAAGAAGTAGCCCATTTATAATGCAAAATAGTGTACTGGTAAAGCAACATTAACATAAAGTGTCTTATGATGATAAATAAATGTGATGGAATATTCTAAAATATTCATTGCAAATAAATACACTTTAAATTCAGAATAATTGCCAGCAACAAGGACTGGTCCTACTCATTGAAAGGGTAATTCCACTTGCAGGGGTCTCTCAAGGAAAATACCCAAAGCATATTACAAGAAATAGGTTTATGCAAATGATGTTAAAATTACGTTATGAGGGCAAGTATACTAAATGATCATAAAACAATACAATAAATAGTAGGCAATGACCAAGGCATTTACACAGCCAATAAAATAATCTTTTCTCTAAGCTTATATTGTGAGGAATGCTTTTGCTATAAGAAGTAAAACATTCAGGAACCTGAATTATGTTTATGGTATAAATGTGTTAAATTAAGCAAAATATACAAAAGGAGGCTAGTGTCAAGCATATTAAACATTTAGGTGGCCTTATCTGAGTTCTCATGTTTTTGCTTCTTTTTATTCTACTTTTAAATATTTTATATTTTTAAAATTATGGACATGTATTACAATTACACTCTGAAAATCAATTTTACTTAAAATTTAAATAAATCATATAAAAATAAATGGAATTGCTAAGATCTATAAACCTAGCAGTAATTCTTCCTATCTTCTGGAATGGAAACTGCTCATTTGCTTTGTGTCTTAACTGAGTACAATTTGTTAAAAACAAAAACAACTAAAACTCAAAATATTATATAAAATGATAGCCAAAATGCTTATCACATGTAATAACCAGTGACTTTTCTTTTTTGACACATCAATATATTCAGCATTAGTGCATTTATTTATAAACAATGCAAATCAAATTTTCAGCTATTGCTGATTCTTCCCTGAATTTCCTAGATACCAAAGCTAAACCTAAGAATGTTACAACTAACATCCACCCAAAGTATAAACTACTAACCATTTTGCCTGCCAAGCTTCAAAATAATGAATCATCTTAGTGACAGATATGGAGGTAAAAACTATACTGTCTGTGCTAAAATAACTTATATACCATGTAATTCTTTAAGAGACGATTTGTTTTTAAATAGCTCCAATATTTACATTACAGAAAACATTTAATGCAAGGTTAAGATGAGAAGAAATATAAATGGTAAATTTCTTATATAGCTGATATACCAAGATTAATTGATTAACAGCTGCTAGATGGTCTGGGAGACCATAGGAGTCGGTGGTAAAGGTGATTATCAGTTTGACCATATGCACTATCCAAAGTCACAAACACAAAAGGACCATTTCCTCTTTTAAATATAATCTTGGGTTTCATCTTTGACAAACTTGTCACATATAAAGCTTGAACTGGAGTAATAAAAATCCTGTACTTTACTGAGCTTAAATAACTCAGTTAGGCCAACACTTCATGTCTAGAACAGCAGACCAAATGTAATTCAATTTTAAGAGGAGTAAAAAAAGACTGCAAAGGTAATGGAAATATACTGTCCCATCAATATAAGGTGAGGAAAGGCAAGAAGGTGAAATGGTGGCGAAAAGGCCTCTTGAAGGAAATAAAATTAGAAGAGAGATAATTGCCTATCTACCATGTGGGAAATAATGTAAGCCATTTGGAATGAAGGTCACTTAAAAATAAGAAAGCTTCAGTAATGCATTCACAAAAGACCTCAGCAAATCTGAACATTTCATCATTTTTAACATTTAGGCTGTTTAATCTGGTATCAATGGTTGTTGCTACCCACAGATTTTACTCTGTGTTTTTGGTTGCACATTAAGATAGCAAGCCAAAATCATGGAAATAAAACTGGCATAGGAAAAGTAAGAAAATGCTACAAGAGAAAATGGTGATTTGTATTTTGACATTTTTAAAAAACTTTCTGATAAACTATTGGTACTGGCTTCAAAAGAATGAAGCGTGGGCAAACCACATTTCAGAGGCAATACAAATATTTCTCCCCAGGCCAGAAGATATAGACTCATTTTAGGCCAGAGAATAATGACTTCTAGCCACATTCATTCTAGTTTCAACACAATAGGCATAAGCAGTTTCTCCCTTTTGTTGGCTTATTCGCTCAATAATATATCACTTGGAGAAACAAGTATAGAATCAACAAGAGGTAAATAATGCAGGGGCACATTTTAACCTATGAGGAGCCGACTATGCTAAAGGAAGCAACTATCCTAAAGGTCAGAATAGTGCTGTGATATGAGTGCGGACTGACGGATAAATTGACATATCACTAAAAATACATTATAATTAAGAAAAAGAGAAACATATAGAGTCATTTATTTATAACAAAGTTAGTGGAACAAAGAAACTCGCAATCTAAGATGGAATAATCAGTTTTTCCAGCAAAGATATTTGACACTTGAAGTTCCAGTTATATATACTCTGTAATATTTGAGAACAAACCAGTAAAGGCTAAGTAAGATATAAACCGAGAGTAATATCACTGTCCAACTCAATCATGAATTACAAAAAATAACAATATAACAATATCCACAGAGTTGTAAATTACACACACACACTGCAAAGCAAACACCTCCATGTATAGTATGTAGGTAATTCTATTTCGTATCCAGGAAACATATAGATACAATTAATGCAAATTTTCACTTCTTTGCTATTTTGTCTATGGCAACAGCAAAACTAACAAGGCCAAGTAGGAAACGCAAATAACCATGAATTTTGAGAGCAAAGGAGCGATTCAACAAATTCAAATATTCCCAGCTTTCTGTAATAATAAAAATAGCACCTAGGTATAAAACATATAAGAAACAGTCAATTTCACACCGTCTACTTTATTAAGAGATACCAGATGGAATCAACATTGGTGATTCCAAAGGAGACAAGTTTTTATTCATATTAGGGGGAAAAAACTTCCAAGGAGAGGCTATCATTCCTCTGTTTATTGAGAATTTCGTGTACTCTCTTGATGTCTATCCAGCAGTAATCTCTACTAGATCATGGATGGGTATGGTAAACTGAATGGGGAACTGAGAAACATAATAAACTCACTCCGACTAAATGATTACAGCAGCTTGTTTGTGCTGTACTAGTGGACAGATTGTTCTGACCTCTTTCAAGTCACAGCTAAGGCAGAATCTGTTACATTAAGATATCCTGCACTTAATGAGCATGTAGACCCCCGTCTCAGCAAACAACCTTTCTTATTATTAGGATCCCAACTTCAAAAGGCATTAACATATAAGGGCAGGATAACAAAAGAATAATGTTCTCAATCAATTTATCACTTGTTTAAGGAAACCAATTAAGCAAGTACCCCAATCAAGGATTTACTTCATGATAACACGACCTTTATATATTTAACATGCATACCATGTGCCAATACCTATGATCGATGTTTTGGAAGTGTTACCTTCAATAACAACCCAATTTAAAAATAGTTTATCAGTAAGAAAACAGAGGCAGAGAAGCATTAAGTAAGTTGCGCAAGGTCGTCCAGCTTGGGGATAGTCATGGAATTTAAACTTTGACCACAGCCCTTAGAGCCACTACATTGTACAGGCCCTTGTTTTATTAATTAGGGGGGAAATCTGTTTAAGTAACTAATGATGTTTTGTGCAAACAAGATTCTATATGGACAATTAATCTTTCATGGGGTTGAAAGGAGATCCTGAAATTCATCCTAATCCCCCATACCCACACGGGTTAAAACCTAGTATATTTGGCAAATATTTGGTACTTGTTATATATTTGCTGAATCAACACATGAAAGAATACAGTATGAATATCCAAATCAACTCAGACAGGAAGATGTCATTATCTAAGGCTCATTATTTTGTTATTTAGTGGATTTGACTGTTTCAAGGTAATAGCACTACTTTTGACAAGCAGTAGCTCAATCGTAAATACCAAGGACACTGGGATCATTATGATACGTTAGCGGCATGATATCCATTAAGTAGGGAGTTGATCAGAAAGAAATAATACCTAAATTTGGATCAAACATTATGCATTTTTAAAGAAGAAAGAGAGAATACTGATTGCAGAAAATAAAATACAAGTGAACATCAGATGCCTGACCTAAAAATAGGTCCTATAGAAGTACTTGTTGATTGATGCCTTGGATCAGTGAGTTATAGTAGATTAAGTGCCNCATTAAGTAGGGAGTTGATCAGAAAGAAATAATACCTAAATTTGGATCAAACATTATGCATTTTTAAAGAAGAAAGAGAGAATACTGATTGCAGAAAATAAAATACAAGTGAACATCAGATGCCTGACCTAAAAATAGGTCCTATAGAAGTACTTGTTGATTGATGCCTTGGATCAGTGAGTTACAGTAGATTAAGTGCCCTTTATTTAAATCTGACACTTTTTAAATCTCACCTTAAACCAAACCCACTCTTGGAATAATCTTCAACTGTGGTTTCACTATGTCCAGTTTCCTAATGAAAGTACTTTTTAATTGTAGAAAGCAATTTAATTAGCAAATATTTAAATACAAACTGTGATCAAAAGCTATTGACTGATAGGATATCAAACCCTAAGAACATGTGGAGAATTAATGAAATTACAGTGAGAAAGAGACAAATGCCAAAGGGGTTAGTAATCTAAAATGTCTATAACTTCTGATAGCATGTGTGGACAATTTCCAAGAGGGTTCTTCTAAGGAAAAGCCTAATTACTTCAGATCTCTCCTCTGCAAAGTGGCAGGTCTACAACCTCTTGTCAAGAGGTATAACTTTTAGAAAAGAGTTGGAAAGACCTATGGATAAGTGGGAAAGTGCTGGCTTCCATAGACAAGATGCTCTCGATGTCTGCCTGTCCTGCAGGATAACAGAGGAACCCCACCACTGAGACAGAAGACACCAGAACAATTTCATCTCTAACATACTGGGAAAAAAAGTCCAGGGGAGAAAGTCATTGTTCATGATTTTCTTATTAATATACTATTTAAAAATCTCAGAAGTGCTCTGACTATTCACGGAAAGATTTTTCAAAATGAGTATCTTAATTAATACCCATAATGTTATCTTTTTGAATAATACTCAACACCTAAGACCTGAAAAGTCTACCAATCCCAGGAATACGAACTGTTAGATGTCTATCTCAGCAGAAAAACAGAACAAAGTAAAACACTAACCAACCAATTTTTATTGCTTCAGATTTTCATTTGCTACATTTGTCAAGAAAAATAAAGATAGCAATTTAGAAATTAAAATTAAATCGCTGAGTTTTTTGTCTTTAACGCATTTTAGACAAATGATATTTCAAAGGTCTCCATTGTTTAGTTTCCACCTGAATATTTTTAATTATATAAAGTCCAGGAAGTCTGTAGTAGAGGAGAGCAGAAGCATAGGGATTTGAGAAATATTACATTTAACACCCGGGAAGCTACTCACTCTTAAAGTTTCCTACACTTTTCAAACAATTCTCTCCTCTGAGTGTAGCCAAAATACCCTTCCTCCCTCCAATGGTTATTAAAGCTTCCTCACATCTGTGACCTATCTCAGATTTCCACTTTGTTTCCATACTTTCACTACAATTCTCACTTTCTCCCTTTTTCATTGCTTCCTCTCTCTGTCTATACCCTCCAACACGGAAACCACAAAAGACTGAGACTACATAGAAAAACATAATTAAGAAATCCATCTAAAAAAAAGAGAGAAAAGTTGCATTTGAGTTTACATAGAGAGGCAAAATTCTAGATCAACAGTGTGCCTCAACCTCTCTGGTTCACATACCCATTAAATAAACATAAGACTATAGGCCTATCTTTATTTTTTTAGGTTTTTTTTTTTTTTACTACATTCAGTTAGCTACTGTATAGTACGTAATTAGTCCTTAATGCAGTGTTCAATGATTCATCAGTTAAGTGTAACACCCAGTGCTCATCACAGCACGTGTCCTCCTCAATACCTAACACCCTGTTACATCCTCCTGCCACCCTCCTCCCTTCTGAAACCCCCAGATTGTTTCTTGGGGTCTATAGTTTCTCATGGTTCATTTCTTCCTCTGATTTCTCCCCCTTTGGATTCCCCTCCCTTCATCTATGGTCCTCTGTACTATTGCTTATATTCCACATATGTGTGAAACCATATGATAATTGTCTTTCTCTGCTTGACTTATTTCACTTGGCATAATCCCCTCCAGTGGCATCCATATCAATGCAAATGGTGAGTATTCATCCTTTCCGATGGCTGAGTAATATTCCATTGTGTATATGAACCACACCTTCTTTATCCATTCATCTATTGGAGGGCATCTTGCTCCTCTCACAGTTTGTCTATTGTGGACATTGCTGCTATGAACACTGGGCTGCATGTGCCCCCCTTTTAAGATTTTATTTATTTATTTGACAGAGAGAGAGAGAGAGAGAGAGAGAGAGAGAGAGAGAGAGAGGGAGATTGAGAGATCACATACAGAAGGAGAGGCAGGCAGAGAGAGAGGAAGAAGCAGGCTCCCCGCTGAGCAGGAAGCCAGATGCGGGCTTAACCCCAGGAGCCTGAGATCATGACCTGAGCTGAAGGCAGAGGCTTTAACCCACTGAACCACCCAGGCGCCTCACATGTGCCCCTTCTTTTCACTACATCTGTATCTTTGTGATAAATACCCAGTAGTGCAATTGCTGGGTCGTAGGGTAGCTCTATGCTTAACATCTTGAGGAAACTCCAAACTGTTTTTCAGAGTTATCTTTCTTTAATGTTAACATTTCAGAATACATTTTATGTGGTGTAATAAAAACAAATATTATAAACCTAATTTTTTAAAAAGATTTTATTTATTTATTTGACACAGAGAGAGAGATTACAAGTAGGCAGAGAGACAGGGAGAGGAGGAAGCAGGCTCCCTGCTGAGCAGAGAGCCCTATGCGGGCCTCGATCCCAGGACGCTGAGATCATGACCTGAGCCGAAAGCAGAGGCTTTAACCCACTGAGCCACCCAGGCGCCCTAAACCTAATTTTTATTTTATTTATTTATGTATTTATAAAGATTTTATTTATTTATTTGGCAGAAAGAGAGAGAGTGTGCACAAGCAGGGGGAGCAGCAGAGGAGAGGGAGAAGTAGGCTCCCAGCTGAGCAGAAAGCCCGATGTGGGGCTCCGTCCCAGGACCCTGGGATCATGACCTGAGCTGAAGGCAGATGCTTAACTGACTGAGTCATCCAGGTGCCCTAATACTTACTTTTTAAAAGATTTTATTTATTTATTTGATAGAGAGAAAGGATGAGTGGGGGGATGGACAGAGGGAAGGAGAAGCAGACTCCTCATTGAGCAGGGAACCCAATGTAAGGCTCTATCCCAGGATCCTGGGATCATGACTCGAGCCAAAGGCTCAACCGACTGAGCCACGCAGGCACCCCTATAAATCTACTTTTTACTGTGGAGTGTGTATTTTATACCTACCTAAGACTTTCTTCACATTAGTAGTCAAGTAGTCAGCTTAAGAGTCACTAGCTTATATGAAATCATATGAAATCAACAGGAACAAATAGCAAATAAAACATTTACAGAGCTCCTCTAGGGGTACTATAGGCACAGGCACAAAACAGGAAGAACTAAGCAAAGCATCCAGATCAAATAAGGCAGAGGTTTTTCTTTTTTCTTTTTCCTTCTCTTCCCTCTTCTACTTTTTTTGGTAGCCTGATTGGTTTACATTGCAACGGAAGCATCCAAGAAATTCCACTTGTCCACAGTGTCAACTCAAAAGTGTCTCAGACAGGCTTTCAGCCATGGGCCAGGTCCAGGCTGCCAATGCGGGACCATCATACAAAGTATATGGGCTCAAGGCTTAGATTAAGTTACAGTCACAGTCCAGGGATATGTTCTTCCTATAGGGATGTGGAAGATCAAAGACGGGGAGCATGGGTCACAGATGGGGAGCTTGGGGGCGGAGAAGACCACAGGCTCAGAAACTGAGTCGATGAAGAATTTCTACATTTCATTCTTTCAAGGATGCTTGGTTTTAAGTAGACTGGTTGGTTCTAAGTCTCAAAGTTTAACACAAAAAAATGTTTAAGAAAATGTTTCCAGCCAAAAGATCTCATTTAAGGACCTCAAGCTAAACCGTGCAGGTGAAGAAGATCAAATGGGTGAACCAAATTCAACTGTGGGAAACATGAGACACCAAGTGAGAAAAATTCAGGTATAATGGCTACTTGAAATAACAAGACCCCAGACATGGGCCAGGATATATCGAACGACAGTATCTATAGGTTCCTAGGTGTGGGAGTCTGAAAATGATCTTCAAAGATATCCACCTAATCCCTAGAATCTGTCAGTAAATTGCCTTTCCTGGTAAAAGGCGCACTGAAGATGTGACTAAAATTAAGGATTTTGAGAGGGGAGATTATCCTGGATTATTTTGGGTAATCATGAGCCTTATGCAAAAGAGGTGGAGGATCAAAGTCAGAGGAGATGATGTGACTATGGAAGGAGAGGGAGGGAAAGATACATAGGGAGGCAAGGGTCAGAATGATGAAGGGTCGCAAACCAAGGGATATGGGGAGCTCTGGAAGCTAAAAAGGGCAAGTAAGCAGATTCCTTCCAGCACCTTCAGAAGGAATTTGGCTCTGCCAAACCATTTTAGACTTCCGATCTCTAGAATAGAAAGACCAAGCATTTGTGTTGCTTCATGGCTTTTTGTGGTAATTTATTACTGCAACAATTGGAAACTCATACAATAGGAATCGTGTGACATGAATCAGAGACCCAGGCAGGGAGACACAGGTATAAAAGTTGGAAATCACATATTTGCATAGAGGTAATAATATAGGAACCCAGGCACAAGTAAGGCCTGGACAGTAGGTCAGTAAGGAGAAGTCAATAAAAAATGATCTGTCCTCTTATTTGTGGCAAGAACTGCCTGTATTTTTCCTTCCCATTGGTAAGACAAGGTTAAAGCTAAATAGATATGCCTGAATGAAGTAAGGTGTATGGGTATGGAAAACAAGCAAGAGCCTGAGCTAGGAGTTTGGGAGGTGCACAAAGCCCAAATATTGCTGTTTTTTGTTTTATCCATATGCTGTTTGTTTTATCCATAGCTGATGATATATCCGTCATCCACTAATTTATGAGACGGATTGCTTTACTTTCCCATAAGGGACAGAATGACTCATTACCCCTCCTCTCTCACTTTCCTTTCCTACCTTGAGCAGTGATTTCTTCAGGTAAGTTTCCACTAAAATGCCCTTCATTATTCATTTTGTATCTTAATAATTTAGCAAGAACACTATCTTATAAAGCTTCACTGCATGTTGCTGGCATGTATAACTTTCAATAAGGACTCACTAACCACACACTAATAACCATGATATAAATAATTAAACACACCCAGGGCACAGGCACCCTGTTATTCTAAGTCTAGAGAGAAAAGGAAATAGGATTTTCTTATACACAAGTGCTATTATTTATTTATTTATTTTTTTGGTAATCTCAGTATACCCTAGGAATAGCTTCCAACTCACCATAGACATAGTATTTCTAGAGTCCTCCACTTATAACTAAAGTAGTAATAATTCCCCACTGGAAAAGAAAGGCCAAAGGAAGAATTGGCAGAGAGTGAGATCTTTGACTAAGATTAGTTATAAAAGCTTCCCTGACTTCTACCCCCTAACTGTCTGACCTTGAAAGTGAAGCCTTCCCACCATTCTCCACTACAGGATGAGTGGAGGATTGGGAACTATAGCCCATATGTGGGGCAACTCATGCTTCTCACGCCTACGATGGGTATTCCCAATCAGAGTGTAATTTCTGTCTAAATCTACCACAGTTCAGTTCAATTTTCCACTCAAGAGGGCGCACAGTCACTTAACCATTATCATTACAGCAAACTAGACAACTATTACCATTTGCTCCCAATGCCCACTCCAGATGTAGCCTATTTTCCTTGCTGGATTTCTCTCCATGTTCAAATCTAAGACTAATCCACAACATTAGAAAGTGGGGGACTATGTGCCAGTTGTTCTCAAGCGCATCCTATCTTTGTGGCTGCCTCTGAGGTGACCTTGCTGGCTCTCACCATTCCTCGGGTAGTCTTCAGTTGTGTTCTTTGAGGGTTGTCTCTGGATCCCAGTGCTGGCTATTACCAGTGCTAAACTCATCTCCCATTTTGAGTCTACCATTGGTAAAGAACCACTATTTACTCATCTGTTGAAACTGGTATTCATTCTGTTAGAACACCTTTACTGACCTTAGAAGCTCTATCACCTACAGCCTCAGACTCTAAGAATTGAACTTATAGTGGCAATGTCCTTCTATTATTCTCTCACACAGATTCCCAGCAGAATCAGACCTGTTGGTAAGCTTCTGATTCCTCCCAAACTCCTAGCTCAGGCTCACCTTTCCTAGAGTGGCCAATGTTGCCACTCTCTGACACAGATGATCTTCTCATCAGCACCTATTGTTGATACAGCTCAGCTAACAGATAATTGCTTCGTGATTCAGGGACACTTTAGCGACATCAAAGGGGAAGAGGACAAGAATGAAAGGACAATGAACAAGTAGCAACAATTTTCACCGCTGTTGAAAAATCGTACATTGATGACCCCCTTATCGCTGAGCAAGGGGTATCTCAGAACATATCTCTGAGTTTTCTCCAATATTCTGTAGTTGCTCTGATGATTAATTACAGAGACCTGTGAGGATGCTATTGAATAGCAAGCAATCATCTTATTATATGTTGCTGTGGTAAGAACATGAGGTTCAGTGCGATATAGTAACATTTAATTATTTTAATGACAACTGTGGTATGTGCATTGATGGTCCTTAACACCATTTTTATGTGAAGTAAATTTAGCAAGTCAAAAGGAATTTTGCAGATTTATAGGCCTCTGACATCTATTTATTTACAGGAAAAAAAAAAGATACCTACCTTAGCCCTAGCTCATGCAGAATATCTTTATTTGATGTTGATAGTGGCCAAGGAGCAGTTGGCCAGGAAAGGCGGTTCCTGTCAAATGCTCTGAAGTTCCAGATTGCTGTCTCACCACACCTGTCATGGCACTTTTCAAGGGGGAATGGATAAGGAATCTTAAAGACAAAACTAATTTTTAGGACCATCTGCCTTAAATTATTTTAAATCAAGTTTTATCATATTTAAAGAAACCTGCATACATAAATACATGCATATTGATACATAAAAATATATAGAAAATCCTTGCTTTGCATGCTTTAATATGCATGAATTTCAGTTACCATAGTTTAGTGAAATAATACCACTCTCTTAACAGTACAGTCCAAATTTCAGTTACCGACGTGTATTAACTGTTAGTCATTACATAAAGTTCAAACTTCACTGCCAGCTCTTCAAGTCCACAAAGCATTATGTGAATGACAGACATACATCATGATCAGAGTAATCATATCACTTCCTTCGAGATCCGTCAATAGTTATTTACCACCCATTTTCTTGTTATTCAGTTTACACACCCAACAAAATGCACAGTTGGGTTGCCTCTGTGTCTTCCAGTGACAAACCCACACATAGTTTTTACAAAGACAGGTAATTGGAAAAGGGTACCAGCCAACAATGATGGAAGTGCAACTGAGAAATGAAAAATAACACCAAAAGTGAAACTCGAATAGAACACAAATGGATTTGGAGAAGAAATGCTGGCCGTGGAAATGTTTTTATCGCTCCTCTTCTAGAGGTAGCTGGAGGAAATTAGTGAAGGCAGACTTATCCACACAAATGAGGAATATAGTTGTGATAACGATGAAAATATCCTAGTGGAAGAAACACTGGAAAAATGCTTTACAGTAGAAGACCTCTCAGAGATATCTTACAATGTTGAATACACAAAGAGATGAAGTGTTAGAAGTTGATCCCAACTTAGAAAGGAACATGGTAATTTACCAAGTCATAGAAAAGATGCTTGTTCTGTACTGTAACTGTGTAACAAGAAGGCAAACACTATTCAAAGCATCCTTGACAGCTCATTTCTTTGTTTTATTTTTTAAATGAATCATTTATTTATTTTAGTGGGGGAGGGGCAGAGGGAGAGGAAAAGAAACTCCAGCAGACTCCCTCCTGAGCACAGAGCCCTGTGGGGTTCGACCCCACAACCGAGATCATGACCTGAGCCAAAACCAAGAGTCAGATGCTCAACCCAGGTGCCACCATGGGATCGAGCCCCACCTCAGGCTCTGTGCTCAGCCGGGAGTCTGCCAGAGATTCTCTCTCCCTCTCCCTTTGCCCCTCCGCCTCGCTAACAAATAACTCTTTAAATAAAATAAAAGAAATAAGACATTCAGTTCTCAGTGTTACTAATTTTCAAAAAATACTATGTACTAAATAAATGTAAGTTCTACTGTTTTTTAAAATTCCCATACATTTATAACTAAAGTATGAGAGTTTTTGATGTTTGCAGAAAAATATCTATAAAAGGTCACAAGACATTTTAAACTTTGCTCATTGATTATTGAGATCACTTTACGTAGTTTCAGCTTGCATGGTCATTTTATAGTCCTGTACTACCATGCTTAAAAAGCAAGGACTGCTTCTACTTATATGTTCTTGCTTGGAGATCAGATCACTCAGGTAGGTTCACTTAAAGGATTCTTAAATCTTGAGGTGATGTCAAGATAACTACATTTTTTTAAAAACAAGTAAATAAGTTGCAAAATCTTGTGTTCTGAAGGGCAGAAATAGGGCAGGAATGGCCAAAACCATGTGACCTACCATGAATCAAGAGGAAGAAATAGTGGAAAAGCCTCGGCCCCGTA
This sequence comes from Ailurus styani, assembly GCA_002007465.1. Taxonomy (NCBI): domain Eukaryota; kingdom Metazoa; phylum Chordata; class Mammalia; order Carnivora; family Ailuridae; genus Ailurus; species Ailurus styani. The sequence goes on along the minus strand of LNAC01000024.1, from coordinate 470,766 downwards.
GACTGGAGAACTGAGATCTCTAAACCTGGTCAGACAGAGAAGAAGCTAGAATCCCACTAATGAAACTATGTATTTATAGAAGTATGTGGAATAATGGAGACACAAATACGTCTGTAATTATGCTTAGGCCCTCATTCTTCCCTACGTATGACATCCCCTGAAGAAAAAAGAGGAAAGAACATGGGCAACATGTCCCTCTGTCTCTCTCTCTCTCTCACACACACACACAACAAACACATGTGTGCACATGCACAAAAACACAATGATTACTGACCTAACTTCATGCTCCATATATTAAATGAGTTTTATCCACCTGGCTGCCTTAAAATCAATACATCGATTTTGTGTTTTTACTTAATGGGAAATTGGTTTTGGATTTGGACATATAGAGTCAGTAAGAAAGACACTACACAGGTTGGGATGAAAAGTTCTGAAAAATTACTATAATCACATCCATAGTGAGTGAATTAATATTATCTCTTAATCTTTCGTGAGGCTTCATCTATTTGTCCTCCTTTACTACACAGTGAAAAATGAGACAAGGTCTACCTTTGTTTTGTGAATTGCATTATGTTGAACATTGTTGAGGGTTTTTTAAAAACTAATTTATGATGTATTCTGAATAATTTTCTAGGTGCGTCCAAGGGAGTAATCAATATACCTTCCTTTTAAATGGAAAGCTGTGTTCAGCAACTCCCACAGTTCTGTAATTTCCAATTTTATCTCTGAATTCAGATAAGAAGCAAAATCTCATAAGTGGACACGGTGTGCAGAATAATAAATGACCTGCTGGAGAGGAACGGCGCTTGTCCTGAGGATTCTGTTCTTCATGGTTTGTAGTCATCATTCCCACGTACCTTTTTGAGAGTCACTGACCTGATCTATTCTCTGAAGCAAGTGACGTGATGAGGTAACTCATGGGGTAAGTCACTCTCTTGCGAAGGCAGCCACCAGCAAGCATAGTATGGCAGAGCTCTGGCACCTAGGACGTGAGCATAATACAGACTGTAGTTAATACTCACTCCTGAGGACTCATGTGAGCATTCTCCTAGTTCATTCCAGGCCTGTCCAGGTTGGGTTGTAGAAGCTACTGCTTCTGCCTTGATCTGTGTCCTTGACGTCAGGCCACTGTCTATCTCTGAGCCTCAGTTATTTCAACAGTAAAATAAATGCTTCATGTATTTTACCTCTAAGGTGAAACATTCTCTGAGTTTTACTCTACTCATACATATATATGTATGTGGGCGTATGTGTTTATACATAAATATGCATATCTACATATATTCTTCTGAAGTTTGCTTTTTTTTTACTTTGTATCTTTAAAATACCACTTCATATTAGTTCATAGAGAATTTCATTATTTTTATGGCTGCAGCATGCTTTATTGTGTCAATGTATCAGAACTGATTCAACTAATCTAATTTGAACATTTAGAAGGTTATCAATATTTTGAAATTTCAAACAGTACTGAAATAAAAATGTTAGCCCCCCCATACCATATACCGAGATAAAGTTCAAGTCCAAATGGTTTAGAGACTTAAATTTAAAAAATGAAAATATACAAGTACTAGAAAAAAACAGGAGTGAATTTGTCTTAATCTGGGTATAGAGTAAGGCTTTGACTCTTCTGAACACATAATCTGCATAATATGGGGGACATTTGGTCTTTGAGAGAGATTTAATCATAGTGAGTTCATCAGTACCACAGATATTAGCTGCCTTTCTTTTTCCCCCCACATACATGGTGCATCTTAATTTGGGGTATCTTCTACTTGTTTTAAGCAGTCACCTGCTCTTCTGTGTCACTACAGCACATAAGCCATCATGCGATATGGTAGTTATTTGTCTATATGATTTCTTTACTTAAAGCAGGGATTCCTAAAACCAAAGTGTTCATATTCCTTTTCCATGCACACCTCCCACTTTCTGATTCTAATCCATCTATGCTGATAGCCATAAATCTGCATTTTTAACCAGGACTCAGGAACTTTGACATAGGTGGCTTCAGGAACCATGTTTTCCCAGTTACATCAGGTTTTGAGCTCCCTGAAAGATAGAGCTATGCCATATTTATTTTTCTCCTATACTTATTCCTCAAACACACACATAAACACCAAGAATGTAATAAGTACACAATAAATGTTTTTGAGGGATAGAAAAATTAGTCATTGATTTGTTTGACAAGAATGAATTAAAATATATTTAATAGTGACTGTCAAGTTGTCAAGACAATATAGTTTAGATTATTTCCTTTCTTTGCAAAATTTAGTTAACTCTGGAAATACTTTGCCCACTGTAATAGCTAATTTTATGTGTCAACTTGACTGGGCCATAGAGAGCCCAGATATTTCATCAAATGTTATTCTCAGTGTGTCTCAGTGAAGGTATTTTTGGATGAGATCGATATTTGAATAAACTGAACAGAGCACATTGCCCTCCCAAATGTAGCTGGACTTCACAATCAAGTGAAGACCTGAAGAGAACAAAAAGGATGAGTGAGAGGGAACACCTCCTGCTTAACTACGAGCTGGGACATTGATCTTCTGCACTCAGACCAAACTTTACACCATTGGCTCTCCTGGTTATCAAGACTTTGCAAGACAATGGAAATTATACCATTCACTCTACCAAGTGTCTAGCTTGCCACACACAGACCATAGGACTGCTCTGCCTCTGTAATTACATGAGCCAATTCCTTAGGATAAATCTTTCTTCCTCAATTATGTATATTTATATTTATTTATATTTACTTATATAACTATCTCCCTTTCAGAAAACCCTAATATACCCACTGAGGCTATTTTAATGGAGATTGAGTTTAAAACAACCCAAAATAGCAGTAACAACAAATCTTCTACGCTTCAAATTATGTTTTTGATGTTGTTTCTTTCTTTCTTCCTTTCTTTCTTTTTCTTTCTTTCTAATTTCATTTCTTTTCTAGAATAGATACACTGTTTTATGCTAAAATAGACATACTATTTTATACTATGTGCTTCACTAAAAATAACTACCTATATCTTATTTGGGCTTTGCATACAAAATCTCACTGAACTTTTATTTTTAGTTTTCAACATAGTTATTATAACATATATATACTATATATACATGTATTTACGTGTATATAAAATAATACACTTGTGGGTATAAAGATAAGTAGGTAGATAGTATATTAGTCAGAGTTCTCCAGAGAAACAGAACCAATAGGATATATTTAGGGATCTATGAAGAGATTTATCACAGGCATTGGCTCACGTGCTTACGAAAGCCCAGCAGGCCTATACTCTGCTGAAAGCTAGAGAGCAAAGAAAGCCAGTAATATAATTCAGCCCACATCTGAAGCCCTGAGGACCAGAAGGCCTCTGATGCTTATCTCTTCCAGAAATACTCTCACAGACACACCCAGAAACAATGCTTTTCCAGCTATTTGGGCATTCCTTAGTCTAGTCAAGTTGACACATAAAATTAACCACCACAGATAGATGGATAGAAAGATTTTTCATCTTCTACATACATACACTCAACACTACTCAGAGAAAAAGAAATGTGTGGAAGCTTTTATGTGAGACTTTTAAAATCACTGATGTATCCAGTTCTCTAAGTTTGAGGGTAAGTGTATAGCACCTACCTTTAGAATCAACAGAGGAGAAAGCCATTAGTATAATTTTTTTGAGGAAAATACAACATTTTTTGTCTGGAAAGATCAAGGAAGTCGACAAGAAAATGAATAGCGGGGAAAACAATAAATTTATTTGATGCAGCCAAATGTTGGCAGATACAGGGAACTGTAAGGCAAGACTGACAAAAATGTAACGGGAAGAAAAGAAAGACGTTAACTTAGAAATAAAAAAAAAAAAAAATCAACCTCTGCTGGTGCCTTTGCAGCATGAACAACCCTATACAAGAATCTGACGCAATGGTTTCTTATTACCGGCTCTGTTTTCAGACGGCACATCAGTCCCTGTGCTGCAGACTGCGCTCACCCAGGCAAATAGGAAAGATATGATTGAATGATTAACCAATAAATGAGATTCATGCAAATGGCCTCTTGGAAAGTTCTCAAGTCAAAATAAGTCTTTTATGTACTGCGCAAATTGTGTATAGCTAAATAACGCTCATGGTCTATATTTTACTTCATCTCTCTGCACGTACATACACATGACCAAGCCAAGGCAGGGTGGACAAGTGTATTTCTGACATCTTCCTCTTTTCTGGCACCCACATGCCTTTTGTTTCATGCCTCCGCCATCCCAACTCATGGCCACCCTGATCTTTTCACTGTCTTCGTACTTTGACCTTTACAAGAATGTTATGTGGTTGGAATCATATGGCATGCAGCCTTTTCATATTGGCTTCCTTCATTTAGGAATACATGTTTAAATTTCCTTAATTTCCTTCATGTCTTCTTATGGCTTATTTCTTTTTAGAACTGAATAATATCTGGATATGTCATGGTTTATTTATTTTTATTTTTTAAAGATTTTATTTATTTATTTGAGAGAGAGAGAGACAGGGAGAGAGGAACTACAAGCAGGGGGAGTGAGAGAGAGAGAAGCAGGCTTCCCGCTGAGCAGGGAGCCTGATGTGGGGCCTGATCCCAGGATTCTGGGATCGTGACCTGAGCTGAAGGCAGACGCTTAACCAGATGCCCCTGTCATGGTTTATTTATCCATTCATCTGGATATCCATTCATCTACTGAAGGACATGTTGGTTGCTTCCAAGTTTTGGCAGTTGTGAATCAATCTGCTATAAACATCCACGTGCAGGTTTTTGTGTGGATGTAAGTTTCTAGCTCCTCTGGATAAATACCAAGGAGTGGGGCTGCTAGATGAGACGGTAAAAATATGTTTAGTTTTCTGTAAGAAACCACCAAACTTGTCTTCTGAAGTGGCCATACCATTTCGTACTCCCACCAGCAGCAAATGAGAGATCCTGTTGGTCTATATCCTTGCCAGCATATGGTGTTGCCAATGTTCTGGATTTTGACTATTCCAAGAGGTACCACTGGGTATCTCAATGTTCTTCAATCTCACATGTACTTTTAATGCTTTTTGCTTATTCCATTTCAGGGGGACTGGGTTTTGCCTTGCTGTCAGTTGCAATCCTCTGCTCCTCTACAACCTTAAGTGCTGCTTGTTAAGATGTTTCATGTTCTAGGGGGACCTGGGTGGCTCAGTCAGTTAAGTGTCTGCCTTCAGCTCAGGTCATGATCCCAGGGTCCTGGGATTGAGACCACTTCAGGCTCCCTGCTCAATGGGGAGTCTGTTTCTCCCTCTGCCTCTCCCCGTGCTTGTGCTCTCTCTCTCTCTCTCTCTGTCAAATAAATAAAATATTTTTAAAAAAGATTTTTCATGTTCTAAAGTAATTTTATTAAAATGAGAGGTTTTTGTGCCAAGAAAACAACAAAAGAGATTGTGCTAGGAGAGTGGGGTTTCAGGTAGGTGCACTGGTCTTTATTTTCCAGGCAGAAGTCTCATAGCATGTCAAAAGCCTGCCCACTCTGTTGACATTTCAGGACACTTATGCACCACAATACTTTGAAGGGAAAAGTACAGATGTTGATACCAGACAGACTGAGTTTGAATCCTGACAATCCCATCTAATGGCTATTTGACCTTAGACAAATTATTTAATCTTTCAAAGACTCAGTGCTCTATAAAATAGGAGTATTTCCATGATACTGCTTTGAGATTAAAATTTAAATTAGATAATACATTTCAAACACATAGTAAGTACCTGATTTAGTACTTGAATGGCAGGTACGAAAATGATTGCTATTCTTCTTCTTACTATTATTAGTTATTGAGCGGCAGCGCTAATATTAGGAATGATATTTTTATTTATATGGGTTGTTTGAGGATTCAGTTAAGTTATAGTTGAGAAATTTTCTGTCACAGTACGTGGCAGATGCATCTGCTGAAATGGACCTTTCATTTATAAGAAGCACAGGGTGAGATTGCTTTTTATTTTATTGTGTTGAAGAGTTTTTAAGCAGTTTCTGAGAGCTGAACCACAGACCAAAATAGACCCTTTACTACAGGGATTTATATTATTATGCCATACTTTTGGATTTATCCCCCTTTCTTTCTTAATTTCCTCAAATCTTTCATTTCTACTTATTAAAAAAGTTCAGACATGGTAATGGTTTCCTCTAAGCATTTGGTGAGCAGGATCAAAAATACAGCTTGAGTCTAAACCAAAATGGAGGGTGCGCTTTTTGGTCTTGAGTTCTTCACAGAAAACATAATTTCAGATCTCTTTGTATTACAACCTTCATTTATAAAGAAATACCTATTGTTTACATTTAGATAAAAATACATTAATGTTTACTATATCATAACTGTGTTCAAAGATCTTAAAAGGTAAAATTAAACTATTAATAGTGGCCATCTTTAGTTGAAGGAAATATAATTATATCTATACATAAATGTTCCCAAATGGATATGATTGTTTTATAATCAAGGAAAAAATTCAGACTTCACATATTTTCAGGAGTTGCTCTCTCTTTGCTACAGACTTTTGAGTTTTGAGTGATTTCTGAAGCAAAGGGCTTCCTCGACACCCTCTCAAAAGGTAAACACTCCTGGAACCTCACTATATGCAAATGCTAAATTTTAGTATTTAAAGGCTATGTTTGTTTCTGAAAGCTTTATTAAGGTAATTAAAATATATATATATATATATATATATATATATATATATATATACACACACTCCCTGACATTTGCTCAGAATTATGTTTGACTATATCTAAGTATGTAAATAGTCTTAGTTTATTATACATGTTTATTTCCAATTTTCTCAAAATATTCACAGCAATATTCATTCACTTTCCTATACATCATATTCCTTTTCCCTTTATCCTTAAAGTTCCCCCCAAATTACTAACTTTCTAAAGTAGTCATGAAAACATCTCTTTTCCTCATCCTATGATTTTGTTTTCAGAAGATAATCAGATTTTAATCATTAGCTTCTAAGGAAGGATTGAAGGAAAACCATTGTTATTCAGATATTCCCATGAAGTTTACTAAAATGGAGAGGATAGTTTATTTTAAGTAGTTGAATTGGTATCTAATTTTTTTTATTTCATTGAATTGTATGTGTCACCATAACATTACCAGTGACTAAATAAATCAGGTTGATCTTAATACACTTGTATTTCAAAAAGGTCATTGAATTGTCATTGTACAATAAAGCATTCAGGAAACATGACCTTGGGCATCCTTTTCTCTTCTCTTTGTGTGGAGATGAACATTTTGGGTTCATATTGTAAAAGGACAAATTTGCATACGCTCAATATTTTGATTTTGGGTTAAGATATTAGGCATCCCCTCACCCACTCTTCCCTGAACAAAAGCATCTTTCCTCTTCAATTGCTCTAGCTTAATATAAGCAAAAATTGTAACTGCTGTGAATCATAGACAGGGCTCTTACCACTGCATGTATTCTAAACACATCTTCGAGTCGGCTGGCAACCTTGTTCCCTAACCCAGAGCCTGCATACTAATGTGAAAAGTCTGACGTTATTCAGGCCACATAAAGACTGTTTTCCACCCCCTGAAACACCATCTTGTAAAGATATAAAACAGAGTAAGTCATACGTAAAAGGAGAATATTAAAAATAATGTCACTGTCTCAGGAAGTGTGTCAAGTTTTCCGGATCAAAATTTAGTCGACTGCATGTGAGAATGACATATTGCATATCAGAGTGAGTCACATACAGACAAAAACAGGTGGACGTCACTTGAGGGATGCTGTGTTGTTAGCTATCTATACCGAACCTCATAAGCAATGTCCTTGATTTCCTGAATTTCCTTTTTCTGGAATAACTCATTTGGGTTATTATTTTCTCTAGAGAGTTCTTATTAAAAAGCAAATGTTATCTTATAAAAGAGGGTTGATTCATTACAATAAATTATTTATGAGGTTGGTTAGGCTTTACTTTGGGGAGAAGGAATAAGGATGTCAATGATGTAAAATAGAATCGCCAGGAAATTATGTTTAGGGTTTGTGTACAAGATAGCTCTTCCACCACACTGTAACTCTTTGAAAGCAAAGCCCTAATCCTATTTATTTTTATATGCTCCATTTTGCTCATTAGAGTACAATACCTCTATTTCAATATAGAATTTAAGAGGTAATTTCAGTTGATAGAAGTGTTAACAAAGATGAAAATTTTCTATGCAAGGACTGCTTAAGAGCATCTTGAAAATGATGCCCAAGCATAGGCATAGGCAAGAATGAGGCCATCTACCAAACCGTCAGCTGTTCTTACTTTGGTCTTTTTTTAGGAGCCCACCCAGATCCTTAAATAATCGGTCTCCAGTTGGGGAAGAATCCAGTTCAAGGGAAAATAGATTAGCTTCATGCTCTGCTTACAGTCATCCTGAAATAGAAGGAAAGTGCTTAATCCCTTTGCAAATGCTCAGGAAAATCTACTTTTGGAAGTAAACTAATCAGAAGGGATGGATGGGGCTGCGTAGTGATGTAAACAAAGACTTTGCAGTGTCTCACAATGTGGCATTTTCGGGGTAGCAAGAGGAGCATAGGCCCTAGAATCCTAAAATCTGATGTTAGAATCTTGGCTACATGGGTCTTTGGAGGTGTGAGTAATCCCTTGGGAGAATCAGTTACCTTTTCAAAAATGGAAACACTGACATATATATCACCAAACAAAACAAAACAATCTTTATCAAGCACCAAATTTCGTGTCAAATAATAATGGCCCCCCTCTCACCTCCCTCAGCGTGACACTCCCAAAGAATACAAACTCCCTCTTCCACTATGGCTATATGCAAATTCAAGAAACTTTGGTGTAAACAAAAAAAAAACACTCTCAAAGAAATTCTGTTTTCTTTCCGTTCAATAGCAAAGTAAAGAAAGATTGAACAAATATTGTCTCCATTTTCTGGGCTTCCCAATAGAACTCATTTTCTTTTCTATTCTCTTCCATCTCTGTCATAAGCTTACGTTAGGACCACTTGACAACAGGCTCTTACTAATTTCTGGTTTCTCTGAAGTCTATAATGTATACAGGACCAGTTTAAAAAAAAAAAACAGGTAGAACTGCTTCGAACAGACTAGGAACTGGTTTTAGGTTGGGCAGCAGCGCGGGTATGCTATGCATCGCGTTCTTGTTGTTTTAACAGATTTTAACCATATAAACAAATAAGCACTGGAGTATATGCTGCTGGAAGTTTCTGGTAAGGGCAAGGAACAGTCCACCAGAGACAGAGAGAAGGCTAAGAAGGTTGATATAATCACGGGAGAATGTACAGAAATAAACTACACACACACAAATTCAAAGCCAGAGCTCTTCCTCTGCAAAACAGCATTGTAATTGGTATGACTTTTGATGCCCTTCCATCCTACTTTCTCCATCTCTTCTTTCAAGACCACACTCAGCCCTACCCCAAAACAGATAGACAGATGAACATGCATGCATGCACATACAAATACACACCACACCAAAAGTTGATACTTATGACAAAAACTCACTTGGCTTACTTTCTGTTTCCTCACAAGGCCTTGCTTTCTGTTGGGCTGTTTTAGGAATATCCCTTTAAACTAAAATCATAATAATAATAGTAATAATAGTAATAATAATAATAATGGATAAGCAATCAAAGAGCAGTAGAATGAGTTTGGGTAATGCTTCCTTTAAACTTAACTCACAGCATAGAAACAGTTAAAAGACCAGCCCAGCATCCAGCACTATCACTCGATAGCCCAGATCAAGTTTGATGAGATACCATTTACAGAGGTAGGATCTCTGGCCTCCTGAAACGAGGATGAGATCCCATATTCTGGAAAAGCTTGGAGAATGAGAAAGGGATTAGCACGGGGTAGAGCAGGGTGATCCGTTGTAACTAGGACATCTCAATATTTGTTCTCACTGGAATCCTTTAAAGAAGGAATTAATGGTAGGAAAGGAAAAGAAGTAGTACTTATTGTGCTTTGGGCGTTCTGGATGATACTGATGAATACATACATAGATATACATATCATCTAAAACAGAAAAATAATTAACTATAGAGATGTGATTACACATTTGGGTTAAGGGGGATTCAGAGATTCCCACAGGCTGCCTGTTTCTTTAGTTAGATGAAGGAGATTGCTACTTGCCCAAGGTCGTATTCTGGCATAATGGCAGACAGGGATATAAATGCAAGGGTTTTTGATTCAGAGGACAGTTATTTTACTAATGCAATAATCTAAAATTTTTAAGTCAAAAGTTATTTACTTTAATTCAGTTCTAAGGAAGCTAGAGTAAAGAAAATTCAGCTGCTCTTGTCCTGATTATTCCCTGTAGAGAAAGAGAGGACTGTTTCATAAGTACTTTAATTATATGCAGCACCTTCCTAAAATAGAGAGTGAACTTTAGCAGGGGATTTATCATGACTTTCCCATTTATTTAACCACACTGATTCTTTGATGAACGTGGCAGTGTGAGCTCTCCCAACCTCTTCATCTCAAATCCACCACCAAGTTTTCACATTTAATTAAGTTTGTATTTATGAAGCCCTCCTGTCCTCTCAGCAATTCAAAGAAGACATAACTAATACAAAATCGCTAAATGTCAGCCTCCAGAGAAGTGAGATTTCTTCATGAGAACCAGGCTCTCTGCCCACATTCCTCAACCCACACTGATACACCAAATGACACCCGTTATATTGCTGATCTTATGAAATCTGTCTTAAAATAAATGCATGCAAGACCTTACTTCTATTTCTTTTCATCTACGAAGAAACCAAATTGCCAATTTTCAATTTTGTGTTTGAGAAAATGTTCTCATCAATCTATATACAGACTTACATTGAAAAATATTATTAGGTGCCTGTCCATTTAAATATGCCAGATGTTCCAGATCAGGCAACTTTTGAGTCACTTTTGACTGGCCATTTAATACCACTCCACCTAAAGTCTAACTTTATTTTATCTCCCATTATTTGCCTTGTCTTACTTTCCCTTCCTTTTCTCCCTATTTTCTCACTTTCCTTTTTTAATCACTTTTTAAATCACTTCCTACTCACCCCATTGATGAGGGAGAGATTCACATCCTATGGCTAAGGGGATGGCCACGGTCACACACACAACACCAATTATAAACCACCATAATCACTACTGATCACCTATTAATCACATATACTCTCATTCTAGGGCAGAGGACACCACATACCATGCAGGGCCACATGGGGTTGCACTTGGGAACAAAGTGCACAAGCACTGTGGGAGGCAGGCTTTGTAGTATCAAGAGGGTGAGGTGACTCCTGATCCCCGCAGGAGGATGTAATTAACTTGCTTGAATAATTCAAAGGGCTGGCAATGAACAGAAACCTGCCACTCAGAGATAAGCAGGGACCATACCTGTTCCCCATGAGAGGAGGGTTGTTTGGCTAGAGGACCTTATCCACAGAGCAGAGTAGGGAAGGGAATGTATCATTAGTCTATTTGTAGTCCCCTTACATTTACCAGATGTCATGGCAGCACATTGATATAGAGCTTTAAATTTAGGCTTTACGTGACATCCATCTTCCTATTTAAGTTAGCAAATATTTAGAGTACTTACATGTTCAAAATATATCATCTCTTTAATAGTTACAGTCTTGGGCCATATATTACCCAATTTCACTTTATTTTTTATTTTTTAAAGATTTTTATTTGAGAGAGAGAGTGAAAACACACATGAGCAAGAGAGAGAAGAGGGAGAAGGAGAAGCAGGTTCCCCGCTGAGCAGGGAGCAGGGTGTGGGACTTGATCCCAGACCCCTGGGATCATGACCAGAGCCAAAAGCAGATGCTTAACCAAATGAGCCACCCCAGATGCCCATATTACCTGTTTTTAAATATTATTGTCTTTGGGGTGCCTGGGTTTCTTGGCATGGAGTCTGTCTGAGATTCTCTCCCTTCCCCTCTGCCTCTTCAACCACTTGTGATCTGTCTCTCTCTCTCAAATAAATAAAATCTTTTTAAAAAGATAAATAATATTTGTTCTCAACTGAGTTATACCAAAAGGCAAGTATCACTTCACCCATTTTATAGATGAAGAAAAATTACATTTAGAGAAATCATGCTTTGTCTAAGATTCCACAGCTAATAATTACTACTATGTGGTTTGAAATTAGGTCTTCATTCATTAGATTATCACACTTCTTTTCCTCCTCTATTTGTGCTTCAAGTATATCCATGGTGCTCAGTGGACTCAGTCAGCTTGTTAGACTTTGGGTTAAGAACATTCTCATGCAATCACACAACCATGAAGAAGGACTGACCAAGCTCCACTTTAGGAGATGCTGCTCAGCGTGCCCTCATCTCCTGTTTTCCCAGCAGCACACAAGTCCCTTGTTATACTAAACACTTGGGTTGGAGTTCATGGAGAAGTATACACTCCCGGAGTTGAACATGCCATCATGTATTCAAATCTTCTGCTGGCCAGGCAAGCATTCCAGTAGAAGGAGAACCCCAAAGGACAATAGACAAACATATTTTGTTTCATTTTTAAAAATGGTCAGGAACCCATGTACAAAAACTACAGAAGAACATGCAGACATAATTCTGGCTGCTTGTACTCAGATGTACATGATCTTCTATGTGATCTTTGGATGCCTGGGAAAGATCTAAATTCTTCCAGAACTGCACTGCCAGTGTGTCTTGAGCTGTGATTCAGGGTAAAGGTAAAGATGAGTCAACATAACACTTACAGTCTGAAAGCATCATCAGTGTCTTTAGTATCTCTTGAGAAATTTTAGAATTTAAATAGGTCAGCAAATAATGAGTTCTTCAATTATACAGTCTGGAAGGATGGCTTCCTATGTCTTTCAGTGGATGATCCAGACACTTTAAAAAAGGAAAGTTCATTGAAAATTTAAACTTTGAGGTTTACCCAATACTGGTGAACATGACAATCACGAGGAGAAAAGGCTTCCTTCTCTTATTTACTGTGTGTGCTTGTGTTTTTGTATGTGTGATGTGTTTTCCTTATGAGGTAAATAGGAGTTTCTGGATTTACATCTGTGACTTCTCCCCAAGCAACAATTTTTTTTTTGGCTTCTTGTGCCAAAACCAAATGGAGAAGACAGTGGAAAGCTTTTCTAAAACTGCTGATGGGGGAGAGTAAATAGGGAAGATTTGCAGTAAATTTATTATTTTATGCTGGTTTGTGGAGTGTCTCTTCCTTTTGAATGTGATGAAAAGTAGCACTTCCCTAACCAATTGGTTTTCCAGTTTTGAATGTGAGTAAGAATACAGGAATTGACATATATATTTTATCCTGAGCATTTTAATAAGTCCCAGAAGAAAAACAAAGGCCCATATAACTATAATATGTAATTCTAATTCAAATAAAATAACAGGGTTCAGTTTCCTTTAGGATTGTTAACCACCTTGTTAAAACTAACTTTTGGAAATAAGCTGCCCTCCTGTGTATGCCATTTTCACATAGTGTGGATGAATATTAATAAATAATATATATTCAGATATTCCCTAATCTGTTAAGAACCCTTATGAGCTTTTTTGTTTTAAAATATTTTCTTTTATTTATTTGAGAGAGAGAGAGAGAGAGAGGGAGAGAGAGCATGAGAGGGGAGAAGGTCAGAGGGAGAAGCAGACTCCCCCTGGAGCTGGGAGCCCGATGCGGGACTCGATCCCAGGACTCTGGGATCATGACCTAAGCCAAAGGCAGTCGCTTAACCAACTGAGCCACCCAGGTGCCCCCTTATGAGCTTTTAAAATACAATTTCCAAATTTCTATTTACATGAATTCAGACAGAATCTTGAAGCTTGGGATACTTTAGCTATTTACCTATAGTTTCATTGACTATATTGCCTATGTCTTGGAGACGAGGAAGACTCAATTCTTGTAACTGAAATGTAACATAAATTAAAATTCGTGATTATCCTGAATTCAGTTTTCCTGATCGTCACAGGAAAAAAAGAGGGTTGGTTTATTTGTTTTTGGTGTTAGGGTGTAATATGTGCGTGTGTGGTCAGAAGCTGTATTGGCAAAGGGATTCTCAACACATGCAACATCATTTGNAACCAACTGAGCCACCCAGGTGCCCCCTTATGAGCTTTTAAAATACAATTTCCAAATTTCTATTTACATGAATTCAGACAGAATCTTGAAGCTTGGGATACTTTAGCTATTTACCTATAGTTTCATTGACTATATTGCCTATGTCTTGGAGACGAGGAAGACTCAATTCTTGTAACTGAAATGTAACATAAATTAAAATTCGTGATTATCCTGAATTCAGTCTTCCTGATCGTCACAGAAAAAAAGAGGGTTGGTTTATTTGTTTTTGGTGTTAGGGTGTAATATGTGTATGTGTGGTCAGAAGCTGTATTGGCAAAGGGATTCTCAACACATGCAACATCATTTGATGTAACTGAAGTTCTCTTGCATGTTACTTTTCATACTACACACATGCATGTGCACATGCACACACACGTGCACTCACACTCACAGCCCCCATGTAAACATCCCCTGGAGCACACATATCTATTAAAGCTGTCACTAGTTAAAAGGGAAAAAAGGTTTTCTGCAGGGATAGCTGAAATTCGTTAGTACTGTCAGGTGATAAGGAGAACCCAAGTTAAGTCTTCAATATTTTTTAAAGATTTATTTACTTACTCATTTGAGGTGCAGAGAGGAGCAGAGGGAGAGAAAGTTCCAAGTGGACTCCGCACTGAACACGAAGCCCCACGTGGGGCTCGATCTCACAACTCTTGAGATCACCACCTGAGTGGAAATCAAGAGTCAGAGGCTTAACCGACTGTACCATCCAGGAGCCCCCCACATTGAGTCCTAATTCTTTATGCTTCTGATATTGGTGATAGCTCACAACATTATAATTCTCTAGAGGCAAGATTTTGTTTTCTTAGTTCTTAGTGTGAAATAAATTTCTTACGGGACAGAACTTCCTTTTTTCTCCAGAGACACAGATATACTTTTTCTCATGGACTGGTATGGTTTCCCATTATAATTTGTCTGCTACGAAACTTGGAAACACAGCTGCTGCCCAATACCACTTCTTGAATTGAATCTCATGGCCTACATGTTAACTTTCCCTGTTTGGTCTTATCTTTTATTCTAGCCATATTGTCAATGCTTTGATAATATGCCTAACTCACTCTATTTTGTTTGGGAATGTTGTAGTTGTAATAAACAATCAGTGCTATGTCCCTCATTTTTCTATGCTAAAGACATTGGATCTCAAGACACGTATTTGTGCTTTAATGTGCACAAGCTGAAATAACTGCATTGGTTTAAGATATTTAGTTAATTTCTTGATCATAAGACATGTGTGAATTAGATTTGTAACTTGCTAGAGGAAGTCACATCTGCTATGAGATACAGAAACTTTAAATCTTCTTCCAATAAAATGGATACCATGATCCTCTAAGATATAAAGATAGCCCACATGCTTTAAAGGCAAAGTAACAGTATATATTTTACTGGAAACCTTTAAAAAAATCCCCTGAGTCTTTATTCTAGACATGTGATATAGGGATTATTATGTCTACAATAGAAATAACATCTACTTTTACTGAGTATTTACTTGGCATCAGACACAATGGTAAATGCTTTTTAAGATCAGTTATCTTATTTAATCCTCACGATAAACTTGCATATTGGGTATTCCATTTTTATTCGAAAGATGAGAAAACTAAGGACCATATGTTAAATTTATGTGCATGTTCATAAAGTTAACAAATGATAGAGCTTGGATTTGAATCTATATTTGTTAGGAATAATCTTGTTTATGGTTATTACCAAATCCTCAAGTGATAAAGTTTTAAACAAGATACAGGTTTATTTCTTGGGCACCTGGGTGGCTCAGTGGGTTAAAGCCTCTGCTTTCGGCTCAGGTCATGATCTCAGGGTCCTGGGATCGAGGCCCGCATCAGGCT